>CATIWK010351814.1:0-38499 GCA_949634005.1 Mallotus japonicus
CTCTAAGCACTCGCAACAATTTCTCTTTATGCACCTTACTCAACTGATTAGAGATAATAACTGGCAGTGTCTCATTCTCTCCCAAATATGCATACTTTAAGTTGGCAGGTGGTGACTTCAGCTCTAAAGTAGGGGCTTGCACAATAGAAGGCAAAAGTTTCTTGTAAGTATTTGGTAGCTGAATAGATGAAACGGATTAAATGTCAAATTGCCCCCTGAACTTGAAGCCAATGGGCAAATAAGTTGAATTTTCAATAGTTCGACAATTAAGGATAAAACTTTCAATTTTCAGGTCAATTAATGACAGAATAATGTTTTAATCCTATGAAATCATTTTTTTAGTGACAAATCTATAAAAAAAAATTATTTCAATAGGACTAAACACTTTTCTGTCCTTAATTGTCGAACAATTAAAAATTCGTCAATAAAAAAAATTATTTCAATAGGACTAAAACATTGTTTTATCCTTAATTGACCTGAAAATTGAAAGTTTTGTCTTTAATTGTCGAATTATTGAAAATTCGACTTATTTACCCATTGACTTCAAGTTTAGGGGGTAATTTGACAGTTAGTCCTAAAAAATAGATTTGGTTTCAGCACAATGAGGGGTACTAAAAAGAAATTTCAAAATAATTAGAGGCTAAATCCATAAATAATCTAAAACTAAAGTAGCACCACAGCAAATAAAAACAAATAAACTCGCACGCACGCTCCTATCCGAAAAGTCAAGACATATGGATAGATAGCATTTCACGTGGATTTCACTTGCATTTCGAGTTTATTTCGCTTTGTTGATCGAAAACCAAATCAACCCAACCCAACCCAACCCGAAGAAACCCAAACTTGAACCTGCGCATCGCATTACATTACACACAACACAAATTCAAAAGTAATAATAAAATTAGAAAAAACAAAAACCCAGTTGCTGCTTCTTCTTCTATATCTTACCAAAGCTTCCCACTTTAATCGATGAGAGCCGTGGTTGTGGTGGTTCGCGACTGAACGACGACCAACGGTTCAATGGCACTAAAGCTTGAAGAACAGCTGAAGGAGGTGGGATCCAAGCTCGACACACCTCCTTCTACTAAAGATGCTCTTATTAAGCTCTTGAAGGTACGCATTTGTTTCAAATTCTTTACTAGTTGCTTGAAAATTTTAATGTTTGTCTTTTTTATCTGAATTTGAAGAATAATTGGTTGTCTCTGGAACCTGTTGCTAGTTCAAGCTGAATTGTTAGTTTTTGAGCTTGAAATGATGGAAATTTCATGTTTCAGTTTGGTTTTAGGGTTAGATACGATATTTAGTGAAAGTTTTTTTTTTTTGGAGTTCTTATGGTCTTTAATTGATATGATTTTAACAAATTAGGGTTTTTTTTAATTTATTTATACTCAATGTTGGTTCTAGGGTTTATAGATAAAAACAGATAAATAAAACACTCTCATGTGCATTTTATGTAGTAGAATATGTGAATAGATAAATTCTGTTGAGATAAAATAATAGAACTGGTAAAAGATTCAAAATTTTGAACTTTTAGCTTGCTGCTTCTGGGGTAGTTTTTAGGTTCATGGCAGACAATGTATGGCTTTTAAACAAATAGTCGGGTGTTGTTGGGCCTGTGATGGGTGAAATTGCAGGCACATACTTTTGTGAACATGTTGTACTACTAACTAATTTCATCGTTAGGATTGTAAAGTAATTGAGAGGTCATTTCCATTTCATGAATAGTAGTCTGTATTGGGGAATGGGTGAGAAATATAAATGAAATTGGAATTTAGATATATTGAACTTAGTTTTACTTGTTTGATCATTTTATCTTCATGTGGGGACTTATAACTAGACAAACTCATTGTAATTTCTCTATGCAATAATCTTAGATACTTTGTTATTAACTAGATGGAAGAAATATAAGATTGTTGTTGACCTATGGCCACTCAACTTATCATAGTAATATAATTTCAATTGTTGCAATGACAAAATTTAGAATTTTATTTCTATTGTCATCGGAGTCACAGTCTGCTTGTAGTTGTTCACAGTTTTATGGATGATCTTCCAAAATATCTATCAATGGCCACAATTGAGCAAAAAAATAGAGAAAAAACAACTTTTCTTGAGGGCTCCACTTTGCATTTCTTAATATAAAATAAATTTTTTAGATTTCCTCATTAGATTTCAGGGAAGCTTCTGGCTGGTACGTGTTTCCATTCACTTTACTAAAATGAAATGTACAAGTTTTGTATTTCTGCGCTACAGATTTAATATTCAAAATTAATCGTTAAGGGATGCAAATGAAATTATAAATTATTCTCTACTATGATGCAAAAGATTCAAATATTTTGTTGGTTTGAAGCTGTTTGGCTCTCAAAGCTATGAGTACTTGCTTTTACATGTGAACAGTAACCATGATTGGAGTGCCATGTTATGGTTACATTTCTGTGCCATAATTGCTTCCATGTGACTTAAGTGGGTACATCATTGATATGCAGAGTGTCCCTCTTCCTTCTTTCTTCTATTCCAACAGACCAACATTCTAAGCTGCATAAGATTTTGATTGCATTTAATTTTCATTCCTATCTTAGCCTTTTAAGATACCAGTTAAACAAGTATTATTTTTGTTAATTTATGCCCTGAAGCTGCTGGAACTAAAATTGGTCTTCTTTATTAGTCATTCATCTAATCTTCAACATCTTATGTTCATTTTTCTGCCATCCATAAAAATTTTTTTCTTTAGTTTATTATCCATTGTAAAGTTTCTTTATTTGATGATTATGCATGTCATATTGCATCCTTACTGCCAATCCTGTTTTGGTGCTCTCTTTATCATGGGCGGACTAAGAAAATAATACTTGTCATGGTTATATTATTGATGCCTGTGCTTGCTTTCCTAGAATTAAGGTGCAAGATTAAGTTTTAGGTATTTGTTGTTGTTTATATACTTGCTAAATTTTTCTCTGCTGCAGCAAGCTGCTGCATGTCTTTCCGAGATGGATCAATCACCATCAGCTACAATGTTGGAGTCAATGCAGCCTTTTCTTAATGCAATTGTGAAGCCAGAACTGCTCAAGCATCTGGATAGGGATGTTAAGCTTCTAGTTGCAACATGTATTTGTGAGATTACCCGCATAACTGCACCTGAAGCTCCTTACAGTGATGATGTTTTAAAGGTGTATATTATATAAACCTCAGCTGACTAAATGGAACTTATTTAATTTATTTTTATTTCACACCAAGTTTACTAATTTATTCTACCTGATTGGGCTATATCTATCTACAGGATATTTTTCACTTGATTGTAGGAACTTTTAGTGGGTTAAGTGATACAGGTGGTCCGTCATTTGGAAGGAGAGTTGTAATTTTGGAGACTCTTGCTAAGTATAGGTCATGTGTCGTGATGTTGGATCTAGAATGTGATGATCTAGTGAATACAATGTTCAGTACATTTTTTGCTGTTGCCAGGTGGGTTTTATTTTGCAGTTTATTTCTATAATGTTGATTCAGTGTTTAGTCTTGATGGTGCTGCTACCTTACCCTTCTTATTTTTGCTACATGTCTTTATTGACATGATACCGAGATGATTCTCTTAATAAAATTTATAGCCATGCACATTGGCAATGCAACTAATCGAGTGTTCTCATGATAATGCTATGTTTGGTTCTCTTGCTAAGCTTTAAATTTAGGCATAGGCTGGGATCATTTACTAAATAACAAACCAGACATTTGTTAAATGAGCCAAAATCAAGTCAAGCATTATCATTAAAAATTATTGTAGTTATTTAATTTCTGGAGGGTGTGTTTAACAAATAATAATGTAGAAGGCACTTGAGAGGATAGAGTTTGATTGAAAGCTCAACCACAAATATTTGTTAACTTGAATTCCATTTCTCTGTTTGCACCCACAGATATAGGGGCACGCATATAGCATACAGATGCATGCATGCATGCAACCACATGTCTGGTTAGCTTTTTTTTTTTTTGTCCCCTCCAAATTATGCAATAAATGAGTTTTGAATTCCTTGATACAATCATTTATTATTGGAAAAGAAAAACAATACTACCGCTTGCTTTATTTTATTTATGTCAACAGTCAACATGGTTTTTTCTCTTAAAATACATTGGAAGATGAACGTGTGCATGCTTTACTCTGTTTTTTTTTTCTTTTTTTTTGGGTTCCTACTCTGATTTTTGGTTGGTCTCTTACATGTAATAATTTCATTTACAAGAAATTTATTAAGAAATTTTTACTTGTGCAGTGATGATCACCAAGAAAGTGTATTGTCATCAATGCAAACAATAATGGCTGTTCTCATAGAAGAAAGCGAGGATGTCCGAGAGGATCTTTTATTTATTATATTATCTGTATTAGGTCGAAATAGAAGCGTAAGAATCTCTTCTTTTTGTTGTTCTTGTTGTGCTTTATGTTAATTATTAGCATTTTATTTCCCTGCTATCTCGTTAATCCATTTGTTTTTATATTGCCTTAGAAGTAGCTCATTTTGTGAATCCTGTAATTCCAGGATATATCTTCAGCTGCAAGGAGACTTGCCATGAATGTGATACAGCAGTGTGCTGGAAAACTTGAAGCTGGAATAAAACAGTTCCTTGTTTCATCAATGTCAGGAGATAACAGATCGGCGAATATTCAAATTGACTATCATGAAGTCATATTTGATGTTTATCGTTGTGCTCCACAGATCTTAACAGGAGTCATTCCATACCTCACAGGAGAACTATTGGTAATTGCAGATTCAATTTCCAACACTTCTGTATATGATTTTTCCTATGGCACATATTGATCTGATTTTTAAGCTCCTTAATATTTTGACACTTCTTGCAAAAATGAGTTGTCAACATGTCATATGCTAGCGTTAATTCGTGATGCCTTTTGGAGATTATAGCATGCATTAACATTTTAATATCATATAATGAAGTAGAAGTGTAGGATAATATAATTTGCATATATTTACTTTAGACTTTTGTGGAGCTTTCTACTATATAAGTTTATGACGGTGATACTCGATAAATAATGTTTACAGACAGATCAGCTGGACATTCGCTTAAAGGCAGTGGGGTTAGTCGGGGATCTGTTTGCTCTGCCGGGATCCACTATCCATGAAGCCTTTCAGCCAATCTTTTCTGAGTTTTTGAAAAGGTTGACCGATAGAGGTGTAGAGGTCCGAATGTCTGTCCTGGAACGGGTCAAAAGCTGTCTGTTGTCAAACCCTTTTCGAGCTGAAGCTTCTCAAATCATCTGTGAGTGCCCCAAGTGAATTTACAAATCCATATATGTGATCCATCTATATTTTAATCTAATTTATTGCTTTCCAGCTGCCCTCTGTGACCGATTACTGGATTATGATGAGAATGTTCGAAAACAAGTTGTTGATGTAATCTGTGATGTGGCATGTCATGCCTTGGATTCTGTACCTGTTGAAACTATAAAATTAGTTGTGGAGCGCCTTCGAGACAAATCTGTATGTATGCTTTTTCCTTTAGTTGCAATGTGGAAAGTTGTTTCTTAGTTTTCTCTGGATGCAGTACATGGTTTTTTCAATGTATGTTTTTTTTCTTTTAGTTACTCGTTAAGAGATATACTATGGAGAGACTGGCAGAAATATTCAGGGTCTATTGTGTGAAGTCCTCTGATGGTTCAATCAGTCTTGGTGATTTTGATTGGATTCCTGGGAAAATCTTGAGATGTTTTTATGACAGAGATTTCAGGTAAGACATCTTGGTTTGCCAGCTGCATCAAATATGTTTTGCTTCTTTTTTTTTTTGATATAAAATTCATCCCAGTAGTATTATGCATTGTTGCATAGGCAGTTTTCTTGAGATCATGTAATAAAAATATTGGAACTAGAAAGTACTGAACTTTTTCTCAGAATGCTGGTTAAATATGTTACCTAACATGTTAATGTGTTCTGCAGATCAGATTCCATTGAATCTGTTCTTTGTGGGTCAATGTTTCCAACTGAGTTCTCGGTCAAGGATAGGGTTAAGCTTTGGGTCAGAGCATTCTCTGTATTTGACAAAGTTGAGGTGAAAGCGCTTGAGAGGATACTGGAGCAGAAGCAAAGGTATGGTATAAATGATCAGTTGACATCAGGCAACTGCACCTGAGTTTTGATCATCTTCCCTTTTTTCAATTTTATGTATTTGATGAATTGTGCGCTCATTTTCAGGGGATTTCCTCTTGGATTGCAGGTTACAACAAGAGATGCAGAGATATATATCCCTAAGGCAGATGCATCAGGTGGAGATGGAATTACTCAAATAGAGGCAAAATGAATGATTATGAATATCAAATCTAAAATGTTTTTTTCATGTCTGAGTACAGGATGGAGATGCTCCTGAGATCCAAAAAAAAGTTCTGTTCTGTTTTCGTGTCATGTCTCGGTCATTTGCTGAACCTGCTAAGGCTGAGGAGAATTTTCAGATACTTGATCAATTGAAAGGTGCCAATATTTGGAAGATTTTAACGAACCTCCTTGATGTAAACACTAATTTCCATCAAGCTTGCACTATTCGGGTAAGCAATAAAATTGTGAGTGGTGCAAATGTTTCTTTGAGTATTTTCAGTAGCAATGGAGATGCTTTGGGTGCTGGATGTGGGGCATTATCTTTGGAATGTGAGATGGAACTTTATCTTATGACATTGGCAATGAGAGTTAAATATTATGGAATTGTAGGCCGCTAAATTTACTGGACTGTATTACTGCACATTTTTGTGACACCAGCATGACCATGTTGGCTCTTCTTACTTCTCTTCTCCACTATAACTGCAGCCATAATGATGATGGTTATTTCTGGTGGCAGCACCACACTATTTTTTGTGATTTAGCATGACTTTATTGTCCCACCACACTAGACTTTCTGCTATAAATGTGATCTATGTTTTGCCGGCAACCATTATTACCACAAGGACTTCACCTCTCTTGACCATCAGTGCATTTTGCCACCTGCTGCACCACTTTCACAGATTCACTATCAAAAAACCATTTCCTTGAACAACTTGTTGCAGTCCCACTACCCTTTCTATTATGTCTATACTCTTGGAAACAGAGATAATGTTTCTGTGTTGGTATTTTACTTGCAAGTAATTTATAATCATTTAATTAGTCTGTTTAGTTAGACTTGGTATACACTGTTTATGTTATCCTTATATATTTTTACGAGGAGTAGGTATATTTATATATTTTTTAATGATGTATAATTACTATTCTATATAGTTAGTTATTGAAGACCGCTGCAATTAGGCTGTTTTATTACTGACCCCAACCAACACAGCAATCTGTAGCTAGTATGTTGATAGTTGAATGTATTTTGATGATGAATGGAGTTTCTTTTTATGAGATTTTGATATTGACAAAAATTGGATCCAAAATCATTTATTAGACCCCATACAAGGGATAAAATAGAATTGCAGTGAATATCTGCCTCACCTGAATGCTATTAGTCTTCATACTGGGAATGCTCTTCGTCTTCATACTGGGCCAAGGACTTGTAGATATCATGAATTTAAGTACAATAATTGGACTAATTGAATTCTAAGGTCAAGCTTGTTCATGCATTGTTAGTATGTTGATAATGAAATTGCATAATGCCTTTTTCTTTCATGGGAATTTTTCTCTGCATAAGAAGGCTTTTTCTCTGCAGGAGGATTTGCTGAAAATACTCGGTGAGAAACACCGACTATATGACTTTCTGAGCAATCTTTCTGTGAAGTGCTCTTATTTACTTTTCAACAAGGAGCATGTGAAAGAAATTCTGGTGGAGGCTTCCATTAATAAGTCTGCTGGGAATATACAATTTATGCAATCTTGCATGGATATTCTGGTGGTAAGAACATGTAGTCCATAGTCCCTGCATCCATCTATGATAAAATTATTCATCAATAACTACGCCCTATTTTGCCTGGTCTTTTTTGTGGTTTCTACAGTTTTGGGTTTTCATTTAATCATCTGCACTGTGAATTTTTTACTATATCATGTATGCATTCTTTTTCATTTTTTTAAATATATTTCTAGCTCTAGTATAAATTGTCTTACCATATCCTTTTGATTGTACAGTAGGTATCTGATTTTTTTAATCTTTTCTTTAAATGATTTCAAATCCCCCCTGTAAATCTTCAGCTTCTTGCACGATTCGGGCCAATGCTACTTGGTGGGGCTGAGGAAGAATTAGTGAATTTTCTAAAAGATGATAATGAGATAATAAAAGAAGGTGCTTTACACATTTTGGCAAAGGCTGGTGGTACAATTCGAGAACAACTTGCAGTGTCGTCGAGGTGCAGCTCTTGATAATTAGACAATTTATAGTCAGTTCCTTGTACATATGGTCACTCATACTCTCTTGTTGCTCACTTGCAGTTCAATTGACCTTGTATTGGAGAGGCTGTGCTTAGAAGGTAGTCGAAGACAGGCCAAGTATGCTGTGCATGCCCTAGCAGCAATAACAAAGGATGATGGGCTAAAGTCCCTTTCTGTTTTATATAAGGTTGTTTTTATCCTTGTATTTTGTCCTTCCATGCATGACCATCATTAGGCATTTAGAGTTTGCGGCAATGCTGATGCTTCTTGGTTGATTTGCAGAGACTTGTGGACATGCTGGAGGAGAAGAGACATTTACCTGCTGTCCTTCAGTCTCTAGGATGCATAGCAGAGACTGCAATGGCAGTTTTTGAAACCAGAGAGGGTGAAATTGAAGAATTCATAAAAAGCAAGATTCTTAAATCTAGCAGTGTATGTCATTAAAGATCCTTTTGTCTTGTGCAGATACTTCTCATTTAGACTTGATGAAGTTAGTTTAGCTTATATTTTTGCTTCATTGTTGCAGAAATCTGAAGAAAATATGAAAGCATGCTGGGATGATAGAAGTGAATTATGTTTGTTGAAGGTTGGTTTGTTCTTAATTTTGTAAAATAAGAGACTTCAAATTAGTATCAATATTTGGTTTGACACTATACTCCTAGATCTTTTATACGCTCTATGAGGCGGAGGATTAGGAAAGTGATGTTAGCGGCAGTTAACTTTGTTTAGGAGATGAATGAGAAAAAGAAAGATAAGGGTATTTGAAGTTTTTCCTGTCTTCATTTTCCTTTAAACACTATAAATCCTTATTTATGGGTTGGGCATGGGGAGGTAAATTGAGTTGGTTTCTAATGAAACATTTTGGTTTAACTGATTTGTGCCTTGCTTTTAATTTGACAATCTGAGATACTATTTCTATAAAAATAACATTTCTTCTCTTATTTTTGGCTTTGAAGCTATAGTTGTCATTTCATTATGTTAGCATTGACATTGCATCTCTTCATTGTCTAACCAACCAGGCATTGTAATGTACCTTTCTTTTGCGTCCGACCGCCAGTAAGGCAAATCCAAACAAGAGGAGCATAATATAAACGCTTCCCTTGTGCTCATCTTTATGTGACCATCCTTTCCTTCCCATTTTTCACTGCCCAAGCAAAAGATTAAACTGTGCCTTACTGATATTTACCTACAGATATATGGGATCAAGACGCTGGTCAAGAGCTACTTGCCTGTTAAAGATGCACAACTTCGTCCTGGTATTGATGGTCTTCTGGAGTTATTGAAGAATGTACTTCTATTTGGTGAAATATCTGAAGATATAGAATCAAGGTCTTATTTTAATTGTTTTACCAGCTGGTTTATCATAACATTTATAGATTGCTTTTCTTCTAGTTTTTGGAATTTTCTTTTATTAGGTTTGCCATTTCATGTACAAGTTTGTCTTATTTACAGTTCAGTTGATAAGGCCCATCTGAGGCTTGCTTCTGCAAAGGCAGTTCTTCGTCTATCAAAGCACTGGGATCATAAGATACCTATTGATATCTTCCACTTAACCTTAAAAACACCTGAGGTAAGAAGCCCTTAAAAATGTGTACTTAGCCTCATTTATACCTTTTCTGTACCATTTGAGTGATTTTTTGTTTTTTTTTTTGGGTAGATTGCTTTTCCCCAAGCCAGGAAAATATTTCTGAGCAAAGTTCATCAATACATAAAGGACCGGCTTCTGGATGTGAAGTATGCCTGTACGTTCTTATTTAATATAACTGGACTGAAGGCTGTTGATTTTGAAGAGGTATTCCCAGAAATGATTTATCCAAAATTTTTTTCTTAGTGGCTTAATCAAAAGCACATATCAGTTTTTTTATCTGAAGGTAAAAATTTATGATGTTTTACTGGGGAAATTTGTTATGTGTTTGCAATGGCAGGACAAGCAGAATCTTGCTGATATAATTCAAATGCATTACCAAGCAAAGGCACGACAACTCTCTGCACAAAGTGATTCAAATCCCTCCCCAGCATATCCTGAAGACTTTTTGCCATATTTGGTCCATGCCCTTGCTCATCATTCATGTCCTAACATAGATGAATGCAAGGATGTTAAAGCATTCGAACCAATTTACCGGTATAGCTAATTTCCTCTTTTAGGTTGTTTTGGATATGATTTCGTTGGTGTAATTTTTCATTAGTTAAAGCCAATGAGACTATATTAGGAAGAAAATAGGGAATAATACTGGCTCTATTCTGTACTTCTTAGGCAATTGCACTGGATTCTTTCTATTCTCATGCACAAAGATGAAGATGTAAAGTCAGAATCTACCACAAACAAGGAGAAGGAAATAGTGTCTGCTGTAGTTTCTATTTTTCACAGTATCAAGTGTTCAGAAGACATAGTCGATGCAGCAAAATCAAAGGTTGTGAATGTGCCAACCCTATTCATTCTTTTATTAGACATTATTTGGAAGTTGAAGAAAATCTTGCTGACAAAATAAGAAAAACAAGCAACACAATATTCAATGAAATGCAAATCACCAACCTTATATGTGTATTGATTAACATTCACAGAATTCGCATGCAATCTCTGAACTTGGGCTGTCAATAACCAAGCGCTTAGCTCAAAAGGAGGATATACAAATATTGGTGTCATCAGCTCCGCTGCCTCCAATGCTTTACAAACCATCTGAGAAGAAAGAAGGGGATGACTCTCCGGTATTTTTATTTAAATTCTACTTTTTTGTTGTTCTATAAAAGGCAAACCGTACCAAAATAATATAGCAATTGCTGATTGTCTGCTGTAGAATTGCTGTACCAGTTAATTGCACTGCATTGCTGTCTTTTTATTAATCTCAATCAGCTGTTACTGTTACTCATACACGTAATAGTAATAGTTTTATATGCGACCTATCTTTGTTTTTGACAGGAAACTGAAGGAAAAACATGGCTTGCTGATGAGAATATCTTGGCTCAATTGGAATCGCTCAAGTTGGAAACTGATGGAAAAGTATGCCTTACTACTTACAAATCATTTAGTAATGTGATGATATTTCGTGCATCTTGTATATTTCACTAACTTATTGTATTCTTTCTGGTATCACTTTAGATCAATTCAGATGTTGGTGAAGATGAGGTTAAAGACAGTGAGAAAGAAGCAAATGAGATTCCTCTTGGGAAAATGATTAAGCAGTTAAAATCACAGGGTGCCAAGGGTGGAAAAGCTAAAAAGAACAAGCCTTTATCAGCTAAAATGAAAAATGCTGAAGTCGATATCCTGAAGATGGTGAGGGAGATCAATTTGGATAATCTAGGGCTATCTAGCAAGTTCGAGTCAAGCAATGGTCACAACCATTTTCCAAGTGAGAAATCAAAGTCTGAACCAGAGCATCAAAAAGTTAAAAAAAGAAAAGCTACTGGTGTAGAATCTGTTCCAGTACCCAAACGACGAAGATCATCAACTCATAGAGTGTCATCGAGCAGTTTAAATGCTCCTCTAAGTGCCTCAGGGAATGATTCAAGCCCTGATTCAAAGGGCAAAAAGGCTACCCCAAAACGAACAGTTCAAAGCAACAAGTCTGACTTGGTGGGATCATACATTGGGAAGAAATTAAATTTCACATCAAAAAATAAAGGTAAAAGCTCTGATCTTGGTCACGACAATAAGGAAGATGAAGTTGAAGAAAATGATGATAATTTGGAGGTAAGCTATTCTATCTGTTTTATGCTTAGAGGCAGTTCACTTGTTTGTCACATTGTATTTGTTAATTTTGTTAACATTTTGCCTTCTTATTACCTCTGCTCTAGAAGTCTATTATACTTGGGGACACTGATAAGGATGACTCTAAGTCTTTAACTGGAAGCATGAAGAAGCGGAAAAGAAGAAGCGTTGCAGGATTGGCAAAGGTTAAAATCTTCACAAGCTTTTAATTGACATCATCTAGCTTTCTCATTATTATGGCTGTGCTTTTTTCCTGAAACCACTTTTCAACTGTGTTTCATAGCTATTGTACATTTTACTGATGCTATCTTTAGTGGTTGTCAACATACTTCTATATTTGTTTATCATGATTTTCTTTTTGTTGATTACACTGTGATACCCTGGATAATTGCTCTGCTAACATGTGATTTTCTCTGCTTCATTTTCAATTCCAGTGCACAACCAAGAAAAGTGGAATTGATATTGAGGAATTAATTGGTTATAGAATAAAAGTTTGGTGGCCCATGGATAAGCAGTGAGTATTCTCTTGACTTCTTCTTTGAGGCCAAACTTGTGATGGGCTTTTGTTAAATTATTGCCTATGCACTTCAGTTGATGTGCTTGTCTTTCTTGATTTTTGATGTCTACTGTGTGCTCATGAAATCATTTGCTTTTCCTCTGAATGGCTTAGAGCTATGTTGCTTTTCCTGTTAATCTTTTTGTATTCTGTTACTCGATGTCAATGTGCTCAAGTATGCTAATAATTTTGTCTATATAAATAAGATGTTCAATTCCAGATAATTTTTTTTTTGGGTGTGGGTGATGTGGGTTTATGTTGTTGCTAAGTTCAAATACTGTATGAGTTGAAAAGTTATGACTTGAGTTCCTATTTATTCAGCAAAATATTAGTATCTAGCATTTGGAATGATTTCCTCATTATGTGGTTTCTATTAACAGGTTTTATGAAGGCACAGTCAAGTCTTATGACCCTATCCAAAGGAAACATGTGGTATGCTGCTCTTCTGTCTCTATCTGCCTTTGAACTTAATTATTTTTCTCATTTTTGAGCAACTTTTGCTATTTGTTGTAGATATTATATGATGATGGAGATGTAGAAGTACTCCGTTTAGAAAAAGAACGCTGGGAGCTTGTTGACAATGGTCGCAAACCAATGAAGGTTTTAGTTTTTCCTTTCTCGAGTATTTTTTTCACCTAGAACTTATACAGTTGAATATTTCATTTCCATTGAGGCCCCAGCAGTGACATTTTACTTCTCCTTCACACCTTTTTCAGAAGGCAAAATCATTGAAGAATCCCCAGTCACCTAAAGTGTAAGTACTGTCTTCTAATGAAGAATTTAGATCATACTCCTGACATTGAAAAGCTGTTGTAAAACTTTTAGCTTTCTGTATAAATCTACTGTGATGATACTTTTCTAGGGATAATCTCATGCCTTATGCTATGAATAGTTGCTCATTCTCTCAATATTTCATCTGTTGCCTAATTTTTTTCTACTGTTTACAGTTCACCTGCACCGAAAAATAGGAGTTCTGGTAATTTGAGTCTAAGAAAGAAACCAGAAAAGATGTGAGTGGGAAAAGTTTTTCATGATTGGTGCATTTTACTTGAACTTTTTTGTTCACTGATGACACTATTGGTTTTTCTTTCTTCTCTTTTTAGTGTCAAAGGGAAAAGAACTCCTAAGAAAAACTCAAAGCGCATACAGAAAGAACTTGAGGATAAAGAAGATTCGAATATATCAAATCCTGAACCTACCATTGAATCTGGAGATGAAGAGAAACTAGGTGAAGTGTCCTTTCAGTTCTGAAACTACTCTCAGGTGTTGCAAAGTGTTAATATGAGAAGTCTGTTTTTGTGCAGTTGTAAATAGATCTGACAGATTTTTATTTTCTCACTAAAGATTTATATAAAAGATTCATGCGAGTTGATGTTGAAATGATTTTTGTGAAATTGAATCCCCACAGCCAATTTTTAAGTGTAATTTTTCCCTAATCTTGAGGAAATGGAGAACAGATTCATATAATCAGCCTTAAGTTTGGGATTAAGGCTTAGTTGCGCAATTATACCATCGTATTTGTCTTTGTAGTTGTATTACATTTTGCTTCAAAAGGGAGTGCAGGACAGGGATCATTTTCTTTTATATGGGATACAGGTCCATTTCATTTTTCTCTTGATGTTTAAACTTGCACATGCATCACATGAGAACAGGTTGTTTGTTTTTTGATTCTTCATACTGATCTCTCTATTTTTCAGGTGATTCTCAAGGTGAAGATGCTGAGAGGGTGACAGAGAACCTGACAAATATGGATGATTCTGATAAGGAAGTGGCATCAGTTTCCAGAGGAAAACAGTTACGGGATGTGCTGGAGAACCAAAATCAATCAGAGGAACCTGATGGGGAAGAGAAATCTAATTCTGAAGGCAGGGTTTTTACAGATGCTGATAGAAGCTCAGAAGGTGCTCAAAAAGATGTTGCACTAGAAGATTCTCATTCAGAAGAACGAGAAGAAGATGAATCAAGTGAAGCCATACGGGAGGAAGTTAATAAAGACAAATCGGACTCTGAAGGGGATCAAAACGCAGAGGAAGTTAATAAAAACAAATCAGGCTCTGGGAGGGATCAAGATGCAGAGGAAGTTAATAAAGATAAATCTGACACTGAAGGGGATCAAGATGCAGAGGAAGTTGATAAAGACAAATCAGACTCTGAGGATCAGGATGCAGATGCCATCAGGGCTCCTCTTAGAAACACAAAGAAACCTCATAGGGAATCAAAATCTTCCATTGCAGGGGATGCTGAATTATCCGATGATGAGCCTCTTGTACTTGCCTCTTGCCTTGCATTTAGTTTACACGATTCTTTATTTGTGTTGAGAAATATTTGATATTTTGACTTCACTCTTATCAATTACAGAGCAAATGGAGGCATAAAGTACGGAAATCAACATCGAGGCGAGCAAGATAAGCACGTTAGGCTTTAAACTGCCAGTCTAGAGGAGAAGAAGACGCAGGCTGCGGTGTTGTTCAGGGTCTAATGCATTTTGTTTAGCTGGTGTAGCTGGCAGAGGTTGAAAGGAAGACAAAAGCCATTTATGTTGTAAACATGCTAATAAATTTTGGAAGCAGTTGCCCGCAATGTCACATATGAATGTAAAGTAACATTAGGGACTTCCATATGCTTACGTAGGAATGTTGATGTCAGTATCCTGTAATTGCCTTGGACTAGTGGTAGAAGAACAAGACGATTGGTGTAATGGTTCGTTTCATGGGATTTAGTTAGTGTAGTCCATCTTTCTAACCTTCAAGGTTGATAAATAGATAGGTGACAATGTACAGTTACAGATGGGGATAGTGTTGTATGTTAGCATATTTAATGTTTGATTTTTGACACACTATTGGTGATAAAGATGGGATTCTACTCTAGTTTTTATTTATTTATTTATTTATTTTTGTCAATTTGTATTCTGTCTATTATTCCCCGTTTCTCTTTTCTGTTGATGCAAGCAATTTCGTTTCACGCGTCCTCTCTCCTTGTCGACTGTGTAAGGACTTCTGTGACGACCATGTCAAGGTCGATTTATGTGCTTCCATGGGTATCTGCGACGACAGCAAGTCGCGTTGCATGTATTGACATTTTGAACAGATCAAATCGTGGTCCATCAGTTTCAGCCTCTTACTTCTTTTTGAGTTAATTGGTCATATTTCATTTGAGTTTCAACTAATCCTTAAACTCCAACCTATTCCTTGTTTTGGACCAGGACTTCTGTGACGACTATGTCAAGGTCGATTTATGTGCTTCCATGGGTATCTGCGACTGCAAGTCGCTTGGCATGTATAGACAGTTTGAACAAATCAAATCGTGGTCCATCAATTTCAGCCTCTTACTCTCTTCTTTTTGGGTTTAAACTCCAACCTATTACTTTTCGTTAATAAGGAGGTCAAATGACTTAAATTTCGATAGACTACACAACAGGGTGTAATGGGGTGACGAAGGAGCCCTAGGGGCAATTTCTCTCCCACACAATCAATTGACGCCCTCGGCAATTGGCCATAGGTGTTTCTCGATTATCGTCCTTGTGGTGTTCCATTTATTCTTCTATCTTGTCTCTATTGGTTTGTACTGCTAGTTTATACTCTTAAAAACTATGATAACTCTTGACCCCTTCTCGCTCTTGTCCATCATGAATTTTGGCTCTCCACTTCCTTATTCGCATGTTTTCTATTAGGTTCTTGCCTCTACTTCTTCTTAATAATGCTTCCTATGCTTTTGTTCCTTTATTCTTGTCTTGAGTGTAAATTGTACCTCGCAAGAGAAAATAAAGAAGCAACAACAGTACATATTGAAAATAATTCTCATGGTTCCTTTACTCTTTTAATAAAATTCAATGTTAGATAAAATCCATAATTTGCAAATATCTATACATCAAATCAAATAAATAACATCATTGATTATCATTTTTGTAAAGGAATTATAAAGGAGCATAATATGACTTACACATTATCCTTGTGTTCATGCAACACTGTTGTTGTTCACCACTCTTAGGCACTCATATTTTGTTGTTTTGCACCTTCTCGAATCCTTGCATCTTTTGTTTTCAAGGATGGGGTCTCCGCTAAACATCATCTTGCTTTGCTTTATCACGATCTTCCTCCATTACTTGTCACTTCACTGGATCCTCCACATATTTTGATGTTCTTATGCAAAAATATGCATGTATCCTTTCATTTATGTCCAGGGTCTTCCTTGTGCACGTACCACTTGTAGAAGTAACTTTCAAGAGAATTTATCTCTAGAAGGGTCTTCTAAAGTGTGTCAAGGAACATTCGAGTTTAATGGATCATTTGAAGGTAGCACCTCCACCTGTTTTAGCAGTAGTAAGAGTTTATGACTTTGGGATCAAACTGCATGTGCCTTCGCTTCTAAAGGGTGTCAACTTCATTTTGAAGAAACCACAACCGTCCATCCGCAAGTAAGTTGATTTGATCAATCCCCTTCGTTGCTTCTTAAAGTAATTGCATGTCATCCAACTCAACTGCCACTATGTTTTTTTGTGTCTCAAGCCTTGCTAGTATTGCACTTTGTTTACCACTCACGCCTTCCATCCCCTTAGTGATTCCTTTGTTTTAGCTTTATTGGTACTTATTGTCACCTGCACAAAACATAAATATATATTTTCTCGAAGGTTGCCTCAAGCTCTATTGGCAAACCTTTTTTTTTTTTGGAATACACAAGGCTACCGCAGCCTTAACAAAACACATATTTTCTTTCAAGTTCAGTTCTTAGTCATAATAGGTTTTCACTCACTCTCTTTTATCTTTCTTTTTTTTTCTTTCTCTTTTCCATTTTTCTCTTATTCTTTTTGCTTTACTTTTTTTTTTCTCGCTCTCATTTTTCACCTTTTCTTTTCTCTCTCTCTTTTTTCTTCTTTCTCTCTATTTTTTTTCCACGTGCATTCTCAGAAATCACAATAGTGGTTACCGCAACCATATCAAATCACAATATTTCTCTTATCATTTCTTTTGTTGCCGACTGGGGTTCATGCCACCACATTAAATCATAAGAAAATTTCATTGCATTGGCTTCTCAAGCGTAATTCATGCCCAACGCCTCACTGGCCCTTTAGCCACAATAATATGTCTCATTAGCTTCTCAAGCCCACATCATGTTGTATCACACAAAGACTCGTGCCACTATACGGTAACTTCTATGATTCATTAATCAAAAAATATATCTTAATTGTTGCACTTCATTCTTTATGCATTACCACATTTCCAATTGTTGAGTATTGCCCCTTTTAACAATCTCATAAAAATAACAATATTTTCGATTTCGCCTCATTCAATTTTATACCGATGTGTTCTACCGCAACCCTTGTTTACATTATGAATATTAGCCCACTTAATCGCCTCGTTGTGAAATCATATTGATCGCATCTCAATTTAGGGACTCTGCATCCTTTATGTTTAGAATATAAAGTATTTGATCACAAAATTGTTATTTTGTCTTATGATTGGCACTTTTAGCCCATCCTTAGCACATTTCTCATCCCACTATGGTTGGCCTTTTGGCCCCAATAAGCAATCTTAATATCTTTTATCAATTATTCCCTCATGTTACTCGAAGTTTCCTTGGAATTTTCGTCAAACACATAGGTCATCCCCTAAGGATGTGCATCAGTATAATGATGTTATTATAGTGTCATGACTGACCAAAGTATCAAACACGTCCCACGTCACATGGTCACATTTTAATTCTTATGTATGAGCTCACTAATAAACTTAGGTACCCACTTGCTCGCTCCCCACAAGTAAATTCCGCCTCAATAATTTCTTGTAAGAGTCACAAATACGAAGGATCTACCAACTTTATTAGCTCGGTACATATATTTGTATCCCACCTCGGTGTGCCACGAATTTTGGTGAATATCCTATAGCTCCCACAAGTTTTATTTTGCCGGCCTAGACACCTTGATGTGTCACCAACAACCGTATTCTGCACACTTATTTTACCTCAAAATAACATATTTGATTAGATAGTTGCACCTACAATCATTCATCTTCGCATTGATAGCATCGCACGTGTATAATAATATTTCCCGCAACGCTCATTTTTGGTTGCTCTAATACCAAATGTCACGGGTCCTCATTTCAGCCCTGACATTTAACTTGTGTGGCGCTTAAACTTCCCCATATTTAGGCCAAACAAGACCTATGAACATGCTTCCAGTCTTATACCAAGTATTTTCCATCTTAAGTCGAGTGTTGGTGAACCTAACCAACCTCACATGTTCACTTCATCGTTGTTCCCTTCTTTCCCACATAAGTTTAAGGCCCATGCTCATCTTGGAGTCTGAATAAGTACTTGAGCCCTGCATTCGCCTCACCATTCCCGCATATTACCGAATCCTGCATTTACTTTACAAATTCCTATATACTCGTGGGTCTTATACTTGTTTCATAATTCCTGCATACATTCAAATCCCACATGTGATATGTTTTAACCTCATGCTTAGGAGAACACGCACTACGAGCACCTAAGCCTCGCAATGTCCATAGAGCTCCATCTCTATAGAGATACCGAATTTCGCTTTCCTTGAACTCGATGCCGGTCGCCTGGCTTCTCAACTAGGAAGCTCACTTAAGGCTATGTCAATGAACACGCACATAAGCCTCAGGGATGGTGGAGAGCTTACACCGAAGGTACACCCTTAAAGAGCATAAGGAGCACCTTGAAGGTTACTAGGAGGAGACATTATAATGTTCCACCAATCACATCCTCATAAATATAAATATATAATATTTATTTATATTTACCAAAGTACCCTTCAATACACTTTTCCTTTTACGTATGTCCTTGTCCGACCATATTATACTTGTCTTGTTCATCCATGCCCTTAATGTTGGTTAAGGACTCTAAGGGTGCATTGCCCCTAGGGCCCCTTCATCGCTATTGGCATCAAATTATGCATACATTTAGGACCTTAAATTGCATGCATTTGTATATTTTAATTCACATTTAATATAGAAAATCATATAGAATTAGATACTCTTATGTTTTCTTTTGTTTTTCTAAGGAAAAGAGGTTTTGCAGGTGTTTGGTGGTGAAAAGGAGCAAAAACAGAGCAAGAGAGTAGAGTTGGGTTTCTATCACGATCGCGACAAACCGACGATCGCGGATTTTGTAGCAGCTGAAGCTATTGTAGCGATCACTACAGTACCACGCGAATAATACACGATGAACAGTAATATGTGTGAACATTAACTCTGCTACAGTACTCGTGAACAATAACATTAGGGATTTAATGGGTCATTTTGAAGACAATAAAAAGGGGACTAAAACCTAATTTAGGAGAGAGATGAGATATTAGAATAGATCAATCAAGAGAAGAAGAAGAAGAGGGAGAAAAATCAAGAAGCTAGAAGAAGAGCCTCCATTGAAGACCCAAAGCTTCTTGATAACAATTTCTCTTCCCTTTCTCTTTATTGAATATTATTTTAATCTCTTGGTTGTATTTTGAATATTTGATGATGGATTACATAGCCATGATTGGCTAAATTCTTTAATGTTGTTGGGATTTTGAGACCCATTTGAATTAAGTTCTTTTAATATATTAGTTCTTGTTTATAAATTGCATATTGTGTAAGTTGAGCATGTTGAGTGATGTATTGTAGCCAAATGCATCCTTTGTTTGAATCTATGCATTGAGAGATGGTAGATTCAATAGACCCACATACACTTGTTAGATCTTTTAATGACTTGAAAAAGCTTGTGTAGATCTAATCTTCCATAAGTTTGCTTGTTGCCTTTCAAGTTAAATTTAATCTTGTTGTATGATGATGATGAGAATTAAGTTGTATAATGAGATTTGATTGATGCTTGTTAGTGAGATTAACATTGCTCGAGAGAGATTGTTAATCGGTTTATGAAAGCTTGAGGTGTGCATTAGAACTTGAACTAATCTATTATTTGATGTTCATTATTGCCTCTTAAATGCATATTGTGTTTGTTGATTTGATTGAATGTTATATTGTGGCCACATATAACTTTAGTCTAGATTTATACAATGAGAGTTGGTGGATCTAGTAGACCCACAAACACATGTTAGATAATTAAATGTCTTGAGAAAGCTTAATCCTTTCTAATTCTCATATGGGTTTTTCTTAATGCCATGTATGCTTGATTTTGGCTCGTGTTCATAGTGATGTTGAGCATCAAACTATGACTTTAATTGTCAATTGATTCATATGCATGTTGAATTGAGTAGTATCACTCGAGAGAGGGCTCTCAATGGATTTTGTATAAACCTGAGATATGCATTGAGAAGTTGATTAATTCCATCAAGAGAATTTAATGAAAATGAGGTGCTTAATCTCCTAACAATATGTCTCTTTCATTGATTCATTTCCTTTATTATTTTGATTAGCAATAGCCTAATTTGCATTCCTTTATTTAGTTCTATTTTAGCTTTTTATTTGTTTTAAACCAACCTCTATTGTTAGCTATAAACATATATAATTGAGATTAATAGGTGTTTAGTCCCCAATCCCTGTGGAGACGATACTTATACTCACTACTTTATTACTTGTTCGACCCGTGTACTTGTGGTCACCAACAAGTTTTTGGCGCCGTTGCCAAGGATTGGGCAACTAACATCACAATTAGTCAATATTGTTTTGGATTGGATCATTTCTTTCTTTTACATTCTGTTTTTAATTGTGTTTTATTTTTTTAGGTACTCTTCTTGATTATATACAACTCTTGAAATAACTTATCATAAAAAGAGGGAAGAATGGACTCTTTTGGATTATACTTTGCATGATTTAGAGGTTACTTCTTTTACAAGGTGATGTTGTTCCCTTTACTCCTAGTGCACTTTGTGAATATTGTCATTAGTTTGGACATATTACCTTTGAGTGTGGTTTTAAAAGTAGTGGCATATATGGAGATAGTGTATTTGAGAGTTGTAGCTATGGTGGAGGTCCATTCTAACCAAGGCAACCCAACAATCCTTTCTCCAATACTTACAACCAAGGGTTGATGGATTATCCTGATTTTTCATGGAGCAATAATAAGAATTTTTAAGAGTTTTCAAATCAGTTTGCTAAGCCACCACAACCACCCAAATTTCAACCACAACCAAGTAATGACAAATTTACAGTAATGGAGACCAAGCTTGACAAATTCTTTACAGCCATGGAGACAAAGCTAGATAAATCGTGTGATGCTATAACCTCCAAAATGACCACCCAAAATGACAAGCTTGACCAAAGTTTTGAGAACCATGCATCTTCGCTTCATAGTATTGAAGTTTAATTAGGGTAATTGGTCAATGTGGTTGCCACTAGAGCACAAGGACATTTATTTAGCAACACCGAAGTCAATCTTAAGGAGCAAGTGAAGGATATCACATTAAAGAGTGATAAAGAGTTTGAAGGTCCAAATGAAGTTCAAGTGACGGTTAAGGATGACAAGGAAAGCCAAAAGAAGATCGCAGAGTGAAGAAGCTAAAGATAATGCTGAAGAGAAGCAAGTTGAAAAGCAAGACAAGTAAGTGGAGCAGCCCTCTATCTTTGACACATCCAAATATGCTCCAAGTATGTGGTGGAAAAAGAAGTAGTCTCAAGTTATATAATGTCAAGCAAAGGGATTGATAGCAATGAGAATAATTGACAAGCTCATAAGAGTGCCAAGTTCTTCAAGAAGAAAATAAAAAGATGGCACAATGATCACATCCCTAAAAACTCACTTCAAGCTAGAGATGTTGTTTCATTGATCAACACAAGGATGAAGCTACTTCAAGATAAGCTGAAAGCAAGATGGAATTGTCCTTTCAAAGATATATACATGATATAAAAAGGAGTGGTCAAGCTAATGACCTTAAATTAGCAACCCTTTATTTTAAAGCATTTTCTTGTTTTCATTTCTCATTTTTTATTTTATTTTAATGAATTTAGGTTTCTTAAATTATGTTTTTGGTATCCTTAATTATCTTATACCTTTTATTTTAGGTTGAATTGTCTTCTAAGAGATGAATGAATTTTTATGCAACCATGGGTCTCTCGGCTCAAACCGCTTCCACCTTACCTCGATATCACAAGGGGAGTAATGTTCTCTTTTCCCTAGTTTCTATTTTTATTTTTTAGTTTTGTTTTTAGTTTTCTTTTATATACACTTCATATTTATAATTTTTGCTTATGAATTTTATATTTTGATTTTAGGTTGTGTTTGTGCATTGTATATATTATATGCTTTGCTTTTAGGTACCCCACTCACATTGAGGTCAATGTATGATTCAAGTGTAGGGGGGAATCATTTTGCACATTTTTTGCATTTTAGTATATTTTTAGTATTATGCATTTGTGTAATTTGGCCCAAATTTTTGAAATTTTGATACTCAATGCTTGAGTTTTTGCAAATTGTCTTAGTGATGAATATTGTGTATGCTTGTTGGTTTTGTTGAGCCTATGTTATTAATCTTCTATTAATGGTTAGTTTAGTGTCTTTTAAACTTGGTTGACATTTTGAGTTGAGATTTTTTATCATTTAATCAACTTAATGCATGTTGTTGCTTGTTTGATCATGATTATGAATGATTGTGTTGGGATTTAGTATTTTGAATGAACTAAACTCCTCTTTAGGGTCGTTTTTGGTTGTATGCGAAAGGAATCGTAAAAACACTCTATTTCCTTTCTTATATATTGAAAGAACCTCTCAAGGTGTTCACGTTGAGTAGTTCGGGAAAGACGGGGAACTATCGAGATAGGGAAAAAAAAGCACAAAAAGAAAATAATAAAAAGGTTAAGAGTTGATTTCCGTATGCCAAATTAAGAATGACTTTAAATTGGATTTTTTTTCATTCATGTGTGCTTTTCCCAAGATTTTGATTCATTTTTGTGTGATTGCAAATAGATAACATGCTCACTTGGTAATTTTAATTCTCAACTTGATTTGTTAACCTTGTTTTGAGATGTGTAAACTAGCTATTAAGAGGGGATTGGCATGTATGCTTGATAAAATTTTAAATATACACTTGTTCATTGCTTGGATAGTGTGTGTTCTTGAGTTTGCTTGAGGACAAGTAAAAATTCAAGTGTTGGGTATTTGTTGGTATCAAATTATGCATACATTTAGGAGCTTAAATTGCATGCATTTGTATATTTTAATTCGCATTTAATATAGAAAATCATATAGAATTAGACACTTTTATGTTTTCTTTTGCTTTTTATAGGGAAAAGAGGTTTTGGAGGTATTTGGTGGTGAAAAGGAGCAAAAACAGAGCAAGAGAGCAGAGTTGGGTTTCTATCGCGATCGCGACAAACCCGCGATCACAAATTTTGTAGCAGCTGAAGCTACTGTAGCGATCGCTGAAGCTACCGCATGAACAATGCACGATCGCGCAGTAATTGATGAACAGTAATCTGCGTGAACAGTAACATTAGGATTCAAGGGGGTCATTTTGAAGACAATAAAAAGGGACCAAATACCTAATTTAGGAGAGAGATGAGATATTAGAATAGATTAATCAAGAGGAGAAGAAGAAGAAGAAGAAGAAGAAGAGGGAGAAAAATCAAGAAGGTAGAAGAAGAGCCTCCATTGAAGACCCAAAGCTTCCTAATAACAATTTCTCTTCCCTTTCTCTTTATTGAATATTATTTTAATCTCTTGGTTGTATTTTGAATATTTGATGATGGATTACATAGCCATGATTGGCTAAGTTCTTTAATGTTGTTGGGATTTTGAGACCCATTTGAATTAAGTTCTTTTAATATATTAGTTCTTGTTTATAAATTGCATATTGTGTATGTTGAGCATGTTGAGTGATGTATTGTAGCCAAATGCATCCTTTGTTTGAATCTATGCATTGAGAGATGGTAGATTCAATAGACCCACATACACTTGTTAGATCTTTCAATGGCTTGAGAAAGCTTGTGTAGATCTAATCTTCCATAAGTTTGCTTGTTGCCTTCCAAGTTAGATTTAATCTTGTTGTATGATGATGATGAGAATTAAGTTGTATAATAAGATTTGATTGATGCTTGTTAGTGAGATTAACATTGCTCGAGATTGTTAATTGGTTTATGAAAGCTTGAGGTGTGCATTAGAACTTGAACTAATCTATTATTTGATGTCCATTATTGCTTCTTAAATGCATATTGTGTTTATTGATTTGATTGAATGCTATATTGTGGCCACATATAACTTTAGTCTAGATTTATACAATGAGAGTTGGTGGATCTAGTAGACCCATAAATACATGTTAGATGATTAAATGTCTTGAGAAAGCTTAATCATCTCTGATTCTCATATGGGTTTTGCTTAATGTCATGTATCCTTGATTTTGGCTCATGTTTATAGTGATGTTGAGCATCAAATTATGACTTTAAGTGTCAATTGATTCATATGCATGTTGAGTTGAGTAGTATCACTCAATAGAGGGCTCTCAATGGTTTTTTTATAAACCTGAGATATGCATTGAGAAGTTGATTAATTCCAGCAAGAGAATTTAATGAAAATGAGGTGCTTAATCTCCCAACAACATGTCTCTTTCATTGATTTATTTCCTTTATTATTTTGATTAGCAATAGCCTAATTTGCATTCCGTTATTTAGTTTTTATTTGCTTTAAACCAACCTCTATTGTTAGCTCTACACATATACAATTGAGATTAATAGGTGTTTAGTCCCTAATCCCTGTGGAGACGATACTCATACTCACTACTTTATTACTTGTTCGACCCGTGCACTTGCGGTTATCAACAGTCGCCCCGTTACATAGGGCATCCCTCCCTTTTAAATTGACGACAGCAAGAATCGAGTTCTACACGTTAGGATGCCCTTGGAGAAGAGTTACTACTTGATTACTCCCTCACTGGCTCCAACCTATTACTTTAAAATGCAACAAATTTTACTTCAAAATATAATTTCTACTACAATTTTATTTAAACCAATTGTTCCATTTTTTACTCCAAAAATAATATTGTCCATATATTCTTTTCATATCTTATTTTATATTATTTATACATTTTACACATCACATCCAATATTTATATTTATGTTACATATTTATCTAATAAAAATATATTTTATTATTTTATAATTTTATAAATAAATAATAAGATAATTATTTCTCGGTAATTATAAGATAAATTTCTTATCTACAAATTAATTAGTAAATAAATTGTACATATATAAATTATAAATCAAACATCAATAAAAAAATTAATAACAAAAAATTATTAATTTTAAAAATAAATATATTATTTTTAGGTGAATTAAAAAAAATAAAATATATATGGTAATTTGGACTATAGTGTTTAAAAATTAATAAACATAAAATGACTTTGGACTAAATTGTTTAAAAATTATAAATACAATAATAATTTGGACTAAATTAAACATTTAGCAAAAGTTAGAGGATTTATTTATAAAAGAAAGGGATAATTGTTATTTCCCCCTTTGTTTTGGCCTAATACACTACTTCATCTCTGACATTTGAAAAAATATTTTTTCATCCCTGACATTTGTAACAGTTAATACTCATTAGTCCCTCTGTCAGGGATAAAACAGTACACAAATTGCAAATGTCAAGGATCAATAAATATTTTTTTCAAATATCAAGGATGAAATAGTATATTGGATCAAAACACAGCCTAAAAGAAAAAACAAGAAATGCTGTCAAAGTTACAGTGTTCAAACAAAGTTGTTTGGAGACTGTAACTTTTCAAAAAAGTGGCATTTATCTAAATGCTGCATGGTTGGAAATGCTCTAAAAAAGCTTAATACATTTGCAATTCGTTAAATTTGGTGTATTTTATTAGTTTGATTTTTTTAATTTATGTATCAACCATTTTAGTATCTTAGTCTGCCAAGAAATATTTATAATCTTATTTGAATTTATAAAAATATATTCTATATACCTTGATAGTGTTAATTATTTTTAACAAATTAAAATGTTTAAATGGTTAGTTTGTAAATTAAGAGAGAAAATTAATAAAAGATATTAAATTCAGGAAAATACTGATATGTTCAACTGATAAAAAATTTTCAATTTTAAGTATTTCTTGGTAATGGATTTTTCTTTTGTTTTAATTGGCATTGCAGTAACATGTAATGTCAAGTAATTGGTTAAATTTATTTTTTGTCTTATTAAATAAGTAATCAGTATCCGGATTTTAAAAAACTAGTGGTGAATACGCATAATGTATGAACGGTAAATTAATATATATTTTTAATAGGATATAATTAATTATAAGATAATAAAAAAATTATTAGTTATTTTCTTAATAAAAAAATTTAAAAAATAATAAAAAGTTATATTTTTTTATATAATAATTTAAATATTACAATTTCATTAAATTTATAATTTATTATAATTTTAATAAATTTCTACTTGAGTAGTGACACTTTATTTCTTCAATATTTTTAATATTAATATTTTTATTACTCAAAACATAATTTAATATAATTTTTAAGGGATAAGTATAAATAAATATCATGTCGTTTAAGCATTTTAGCATTAGGATCTTATGATTTTTTTTTTTTGCGACGCTTCAATACCCTGTTGTTTCATATTTATAGCACTTGAATGACAAAATTTGTTACAACTTGTGATTTCTCTCTCCTCAAGCATTAAAAAATCAAAATTTTAATACAATTTGATAGAGGAGGGAAAAATAGGTTTATCCATGGTAGTTTTAAGTTGTAATAATAACATAAATAAAAGAAAAAAATGAAAATAATTTTTCATTTTTAAAAAAAAAATTCTCAACACTATGAACAATGGCACTGCTGCTAATCCATGTTAAAATTATGACAATTTGATTAAAATTAAAAATCAAACTTTTTGGATGCTAGAAGTGAGAGAAATCATGAGTTGTAATAAATTTTGTCACTCAAGTGCGATTAATTTGGAATCACAGAGTATTGAAATGTCACAAAAAAAAAAAAAAAAAACCACAAGGTCACGATGCTAAAATGCTTGAACCACAATATACTTATTTGTACTTATTCCATAAAATAGAAGTTAACCTAATCAAAATAGAAAATGTACTTTCAATTAAATTAGAATTATATTTTAATTAATTTAATTTTATTAGAGATAAAACAGAAATTAATTTAATTAGAATAGGAAATATGCTTTCAATTAAATTAGAATTACATTTTAATTTAATTTAATTTTGTTAGAGATAAAATAGAAGTTAACCTAATTAAAATAGGGTAAGACTTATAAAATTATATTATCTAATTTGATTTATATAAGATAAAATATAAGTAGACCTAATTAAAATAGAAAATATATATTTTTAACAAAATTACTACTAAAATTTTAATTAATTTAATTTTGTTAGAGATAAAATAGGAGTTAACCTAATTGACATAGGAAACATACTTTCAATTAAATTATAATTATATTATAATTAATATAATTTTTATTAGAGATAAAATATAAGTTAATTTATTTATAATAGGACATATACATTCAATTAAATTAGAACTACATTTTAATTAATTTAATTTTATAGGAGATATAGTAGAAGTTAACATAGTTAAAATAGGAAACATATTTTCAATTAAATTATAATTATATTTTAATTTGTTTACCATTTGCATTATGAACCCCATAATTTTGAATTTGACAAGCACTTTGGATTACTAATTATTTCATTTAAGTGTGTAGGTTTTTTATTCAAAGATCAAATTAATCATCCAAGTTTGAAGATATTTAATGCTCTTTAAAAAGAGTATTTATATATCAATTAATGAAGAATATCGACTTATGCAAGTGCCTAAGTTGTATGAATGCATGTGGCACTCAAAAAATGCAATTTCTAAGTCTACAAGTGGCTGCTCACGAGTCACCCTCCAGATCGTGAGGGGGCTCACGAGCAGCCTCCCTTGCAGGCTACCTTTGACCTTCTTCAGGTCGAAAATTCTGAGTGGCTCACGTTCGTGAACTGCTCGTGAGGGTGGACTGACAGCTCCAATGGCTCTTTTCAATCTCCAACGGTCACATTATTTAATGGTCACGAACTGGACCTTCCCCTCACGACTGTGAGCAGCAGTTTGTCTGCAAAAAGCTGAAATTCATTAAATGAAGAGCAAGAGAGCTTGGAGATGCAATTAATGGCTCCAAAAACTCTATAATATGCTCTGGAGTTTCATTTACAAGTTACACACTTTGAACATTAAAATTTCTCTCCTAATCATTCATTGAGCATTTACTCTTTCAACTACTTTCTTTGTAATTAATTAAACTCTTTGAGAGTTGGTTGTGTGAATAGAATAGGAACTCTTCTTCTTCTATTTTCTGGGGTTTAAGAAAAGGGAAGTGAGGTTCTATTCTTTGTGAAAGGTTAAAGTGTTTGCCTATTGAAAAGACTTGGGATTTGGGTTGAAGAGTGACTTGGGAGAGTTAGGTGGAGACATAGATTTGTTGATAAACCGAACTCCTTAATTGATTGTATTCATTCTTCTACTTCCTTAATTCTTGCTTAATTTCTCTTAATTTTCTTTTAATTTCTCAACCACCCCCCCCCCCCCCCCCTTCTTTTTACTCTCGAGCAATTACATAATTTT
This sequence comes from Mallotus japonicus, assembly GCA_949634005.1. Taxonomy (NCBI): domain Eukaryota; kingdom Viridiplantae; phylum Streptophyta; class Magnoliopsida; order Malpighiales; family Euphorbiaceae; genus Mallotus; species Mallotus japonicus. Next base: position 29,089 of record CATIWK010351814.1, read on the forward strand.
TATTAGAGATGAAATAAAAGTTAACCTAATTAGAATAGGAAATATACTTTCAATTAAATTAGAATTATATTTTAATTAATTTAATTTAATTTTTATTAGTAAATAACTAAATTATCCAATTTTTATATAATAAATGAGTGAAGACTTTTTTTATAATTTTATTCTCCCCTTGGTACATTTATATATAGTATTATTATAGATATATACACACATGCTAAATGTGAATCCGCACAATGATCATGAATTACAAATTATTTTTTATTATTTTAAAATATAATTAAAATAAAATAATTTGATTGTATTATTTAAATAGTTTTAATAAAATAAAAAATGATAAATTAATTGAATTATTTTTTAAAAATAAAGTTCATCATCTTTTAATTTTAATTTTATACTCCTTTATAAAAACATTTAAATAGTACAAATCTAACTTAAAATAATTGTGGATTGGTTTTGATTACTGTTGCGTAAAATCTGCAAGCGCACGAATTTATACAAGTAGTATAAAAAGATCGTTTCCACAAATATTATGATCTATCCAGCTATCAACTTATTCCTAATTGTTTAAGGCTTCGAAATCAATTGTTTCCTACTTAATCTAAAATTGAAATAAAACTAACAGATACAAGTAAACAAATCCAGGAAATTAATAGCGTAAACAATTAATGATCAATACTTGCTAAGAATTAAATTACCTTACAGTCACTAAGCTACCCAAATTCACTATTCAATTAGCTATGCATATTCCGAGTTTTCCTAAGGCATTAATTAATCTTTCTCAGGAATCAATTATTTTAAATTCATAATTATCAATCAAGATAATAAAAGACCCAATTCTCATTGCGATTTAAACATCTAGATGTCAAGATCATGAACCATGAAGCACGACTCAAGGGAATTTAATTAACTCAATTTATCTCTAACTTTGAGTTAAGTTAAATTTGTGTTTATAGGTCTACTGGAATTACCATCTCTCAATGTATAATCCCAATTAAAATCATGTTATTGGCGGCAAATCAATAACAAGAATCAAGATAAAAAAACATAATGTACAATAACTAATGAGTTTATTAAGTTAAAAGTTTATATCATGTTTGGATAATCAATCCCTAAGAAAGAAAAATTTAATCTATCATATTATTATTAATTCTCAAGAGTCCACAAGAAAAAACCTATAATAAAAAGTACAAGAAATAGAAGAAGAATGAAATAACTATGATGAATCTTTAATTTTAAATCTTCAATCTTCACTTTTTTGCTCCTTTAATCTTCTAGGGTTTCTTGCACCTCCAAGAGCTGTTCTTCCCTTCAAAATATGACTAAAATATCTTTTTAAATAGCTCTCACAATTGCCCCCTGAGTCCTATCAAAATAGGACTCTTTTAAGTGATTATCTATCAGAGTCGATAAACCTGCAATGGTAGGTTCAAACCTGCTATTGCAATTGAAAAGATTAAGGCAATTCTAGTGAACCAAACTTGCGATCGCGGGGTTAAACCTGCGATCGCAGTAGCAACCTATTTCTAGCGCATTAATCCTACGATGGCAATGTAATATCCTGGCTCTAGGTTGTAAAAAAATGTTGATAAGTGAATTAATAAATAACTTAATTTGTAGAAATAAATAACTAAATAGAGTTAATTAGTTATATAATGAAAGTTGAGGGATTACAAGTGTAAAAAAAAATACAAAGATTTTGCTAGGAGCTAAGTATGTGGCAACATTTGATCAATTTAAAAAAAAAATAATTTTATTAAGAATATGCTAGAAGATAGATATGTGGCAACAAAAAAAAAAAAAGATAAGAGAAGCAATAAAAAGCATCTAAACTGTGGGAGAAAGGGAGGGATTGCTCTTAAAAAAAAGAGAGAATTATAGAAAGAATGGACTGCTCTCCTAAAAAAAAAAAAAAGAGAGTGGAAGCTTGAGTAGAGATTAAAGCTATCTCCTTCTTTTTCTTCTTCTTCTTCTTCTTCTTCTTCTTTCAAAGGGTTTTGTAAGAAAGATGTTTTCTCAAATTTCTCATGCCTCATCATCATCAAACATCTGAAATCCATTTCTCATCACTTGGGTAGCTCGAATTTCATGGGATAATCGGTAGATTGAAGATTGCATACAATTGGAGCTTTATATTTACTTCAATTTTGGTAAGCTATTTTTATTGTTTTTTATTCAATTTTTTATTATTGAAATTCATATACAAGTTTGGGAACTTTAGATATTCATATTATGTGTTAAATCAATTGATTATTTCAAACTCAGTATTCATGATTTAATTAAAAATTAAGAAAATGAATTGAGAAAATGGTATTTTAACACCATAGCAATTGATTTTAGATTTTTAACAATTTAATCTATATTATTTTTAGTGTATATATATATATATATATGCATATATATAGTTGAGTTATGAGAAATTACTACGAAATTTTGGAAAAAAAAATTATTTCTTTCAAAATTGAAATTGATTGAAAAATATCATATCTTTTAAAATGAACTTAGAATTATTATTATAATTGTTGTTGTTGTTGTTGTTGTTTAGGGAAAAAAAAAACAATTTGAAAAGAAAAATGGGCATTGTGTTGAGTTTTGTGAATAGTTTGTACCAAAATTCATTTTTAAGTTCTATTAAACATTTGAGAATTTTTGGGAAGCATTTATGTATATTGAAATGCTGCAGAAATTTTTAATAAAATAAATCAAAATTTTCTTGCATTAATTAACATCATCAGTCATTTCATTCCATGTAGTGATAGTGTAATTTAGGCTTAGACTTGTCTTTGATGTGGTATTTCATATTTTCTCATTTAGGGAGAGATTCATCTTTCTGGTGTAGATCATAGTGCCACTCCTCTAAGCTAGAAGTCTTGTTATCTGTTTCAGGTGCGTGGATAATGGTATAATATCATAGTTTTAACCTACTATATATATGTTGGAGAAATGATTTTTATTCAACTCTATTTTACACAGTGATTGCAAATGCGTATTTTCTAGTAACTTGGGAACATATAATGTTACTTTGATTTTGGTGTTATTATATGAGAAAGGAGTTTAAATGATATTTAGAATAACGGTATACCCTAAGTGATGTTTCCTATGAAATCACACCTTGAATGTCAGGTGCAAAATAGAAAATATACTACCTTCGGGTATTATCTATGCGCATGCGTATGATGAGGATTTGCACTTTGGATTGTGAGGTGAGACATTCAGTGCCCAGAGTTGCTAGGGATTTATAGGACACAACTATGAGTGTATACAAGTTGATGATTGACTATGTTTTACTTGGTTTTGATTTAAGCTCTTGATAAAATTGAGTTTTGTGATGGAAATGCTCGGAAGAGCTGGTGGATTATCTTAATGACATTCTATGTATTCAGAACATGATTTAAGAATGAGTTGTGAATTGATTTGCCCTAAAATCTATTTGATGAACTCATTGTTGTTTCGATGTATTTATTATGATTCAAGTCATTCAAAGTGATTCTTTTTTTTTTTTGAAAAAATTCACTTAAAGTGATTTAAGTTTATTTATATGAAACAATTTAATTTTTAATATGTGGTTTAATAACTCATTGTATGTTTCTCTTTGTTATACTCTTATCTTCTCATTGAGTAGTCATACTCATTCCCTCCATTTTATCATTTTTCAAACTCTTTTTATGGATTGATAGATCATTGTACAATGTTTTTCTCAAGTGCACCGCAGTTATCAGTTTTAATGGAGGTTGAGCCAATAAACTCTATCTGTTTTAGATAATTTTGTTTAGAAAAGCCTTAAAGGCTATTGTACAATTGAATAAATAGTTACTCTTAACTGTACCTTGTGCATAGTAAGCCTTGTAATGATACTTAATAGCATTTTGTCTATAGTAAACTTGATTGTTCCAAAAGTTTTAGTTTATAGACACTCATCCTTGTAATAGAGGATGAAGTGTGACAGGCAGCCTCCATTTATGACCACAACAGTATTTCCAACCTCTTCTAGGCACTCCTTTAACCTAAAAAAAAAACACAAAAACATAAAAAGAACTACTAACTAATAAAAATTAACCTTTTTCTAAACATCAAATTTTTATCAAAAAAAAAAAATGCAATTCGCACACAATCAATTACATTTTTCTTTATTGAGAAATGAATATTATTTTTTTAGATGTTTGATTAAAGTGAAAAGAATAAATTGAGATCTTTTGCCAGATAGAAAGAGCACGCTTCAAGCATGGGAACGCAGATCTATTGAGGCTGAGGCTGGAGAGTTTCACATGAGTGAAACCAAGTCCAGTCGACACCCATAATGGTCATGAATAATTACTAGCGACCAAGTACACATTAGAGCCAAAGTGTAAGTATTCATTCAATGTGCGTTGCGTTTAAAAGAAAAGAAGCAGTATGGGAGTGGTCAAAATTCACACCTGGTCATAGTCAAAATACAGAAGGACACGTGTGCTCAGAATTCAGAGTCTGACAACATAACATAAATATTGATCCATAAATCGAGTCCTTTGCATTATTATCGTATTTTGTCTGTAAGACCAAAGTTATTATCTCCTTTGACTGATTTCAGAACTAAAATCCTAAAAAAAAAAAAAAATTGTTCTTAGTTTCCAACATTTTGTGTTAGGTAGATCTAATTTGTTTTCTTGTCTTTTTAAAGCAGAGAGAATTGAAAAGCATCTGACCAAAAAAAAAAAAAAAAGAATTGAAAAGCAGCCCCTGATAAGAATTGAAAGGCCAGGAAGAATTCTTTGTGCTTAGCTCATTTATTGTTTTCTTTCTGAATATAGAGTTTACACACTTCACTTTCATTCTTTGGGACTGTTTGTTTAATTTTGGTGTAACCCATTTTCTGTTCAGGTTTTTTTTTTTAAATTTCTTTTTACGCTTCTGGTCAAAAAACAGAATATCTGCACTCCTTTTCACCTTCTACATATCTTCCCCTTCTCCCTTTATCTTCAGAAGCTATTTCTGCACTTCTTCTTGCCCTCATCACCAAGGTCCTCTCCTTCTCTTTATCTCTTTTTCCATAGATTTATATAAATAGCTTTTTAGCGGTTATATTGTTGTTGAATCTTTTAACTGTAGCATTCATCATCATGTTTTGATCTTGTTCCATCGCTTGATTAATTTTTCCAATTTGAATTTATATGCCTTTTTGAACTTCTGTATGAGTACTTTTATGGGTGCTTTATGTTTTTTCTGCTTGATTAATTTTTCCAATTTGAATTTCTATGCCTTTTTGAACTTCTGTACGAGTACTTTTATGAGTGCTTTATGTTTTTCTAATTTGTTTTTATCCTTCCATGGATGTAGTGTCTAGTGCCCTCTATCTATATATTGATTTTATGTTAGTCTGGTTGTTTAAGGAGAGTTCATGTGAATCTAATGAGATGTGTAGTGTCTTTGAATTTCTTCATTCCGGTTCTGAAGTTTATGAATAACATTGCTTTCTAGTAGCATTTCTTTGAATCCCTTTTTTGCTTTGTACTTTGCAGTGTTTGTCTTCTTTCTGGAAATTGTTGCATCTTTTTACGACTGATCTATGGGAGAGCAATTAGGATTGCTAAAGGTGACCGTTCTGCAAGGGAAAAAATTGGTTATCCGGGATTTCAAGAGCAGTGATCCTTATGTGGTTGTCAAGCTAGGGAATCAGGTGAATTTTAAGCTCTGTGATTCCTAATATTGTCTTATCCTATGAGTTTGTCTATGGTCGATCAACTTCTCTCTGCTTAGATGCAAAGCCCTGTTGTTGCTTCATCATGATCATAATTGCGGTGCATTGGCTACTTTAAGCGATAATATGTGGCTGATCTGTCAAATAAGACCAGATTATTTTCTTGCTTTCTGAAATTTTGGGCCTATTGAATTTAATATACTGCTAAGTGAATGAGACCTTTTTTCTTTCCATTTTGTTTCTTGTCATGGATCACTCTCTATTAGTGTGCTTTGGTGTGAGTCCAAAGTCTTGGCTGGACTATTTTTCTCCTCTGCTGCTTTTCTTCATGACTCTGTAGGATAAAGGTTCAGTTGTTTTTAGCTATTTAGTTATTTAAGTTATTCAATATCTCTTGTACCAGACTTCAAAGACCAAGGTTATTAACAGTTGCCTTAATCCAGTCTGGAATGAAGAGCTAAGTTTCTCCCTCACAGAACCCATTGGAGTGCTAAATCTGGTATGTCTAGAATTTCTTGATATCTCAAGTATTTAATGCTGCTAATTAAAGGATTATGCTCATTATTGCTCTTTCAAATATCTGAATTGGCTGTTTCTAGCTTGTTGGTTTTGATCTATAAAATATCTTATTCATGCTGCTCTATATTATAATGGCTGGATGTTAATTGGCAAATGTGTCATATACATTCGCACCTATGTTAAGGAAAATTACTTTGATAAGCACAGTTCCACCTGCTTCTACTGCTCGTGATGGGCTTTATAGTTGGATGTCCATCCTAATAGATGGCTAAGATTTCATGGTCACAAACAGATGCAAGTCTGAGAAGCAACTTTATGGGCCAGTAATAATAGGTGACAAAGCTGCCTATTGAGCCAAATTATCCACTTGCATTTAGTAATCTGTGGCAATGCCCTTTAGGGCTACACTTTTTCTGAGAATTTGGTTGTGGATTATGTAACTAGTAAAGTTATATGTCCATTGCCTTTGTTTAGATTTTGATATTTTGAGGCGTATAATTGTGTTGTTGTTTCAACAGGAAGTATTTGATAAAGATCGGTTCAAAGCCGATGATAAAATGGGACATGCTCATATTAGCCTTCAACCGATTGCCTCTGCTGCTAGATTAAAGCAGATACTACAAGTTTCTTCAGGTGAGACAATTTTAAGAAAGGTTGTTCCAGACACCGACAACTGTCTTGCCAGGGAAAGCTCAATTAGTTGTATTGATGGTGAGGTAGTGCAGTGTGTTTGGTTGAGGCTCTGTGCAGTTGAATCTGGGGAGATAGAACTCAAAATTAAGTTGGTTGATCCTCCTGTTGTATCTTCAAGGTAGCATAGAAGATTAGGATTGCTCTAGGGATAGAATTTCAACATTAATGAGAGAAGGTAGGTATGCACCTATAGGCTACCTTTACTGGTATTGCCTTTTTAGAAGTATCAAATAGATTTTCAAGGTAGTGTTACCTGAAGCATCGACAATATTACAGATTCCAGCTGGCTCATGCAGGACGAAGCTAGTTTCCGCTTAAGCTGTGCGGTTGTGCAAGTTTGTGTGCTTTTGAATTTGTTATCAAGTTTGATGAAGACTTGAATGATTGTTGGATTCTTGTTTAAGATTTTGCAGTAATCTGCAAAGCTGTCTGCTATGTAGAAAAAGGAAATTTGCCATTTCAAGGCTCATCTGTTATTATCAATTGCTGTAGGATACAAGTTCATTTGTTTTATGAGTCATTTTATCAATGTTCTTGAAGAAATTGAAAAAAAAAAAATGGATCCCGGCATGCTAGACGCTTAATCTAGATTCATGCAAAGTTCAAACAATGGTTCAGGCGTTCAGCAACTTACCCACTAAAGAAAGTGGTTCATAATGCTTTCTGAAACATCCTCCTCAGTTTCAAATTAGAAGTATGTTTGCCTTCAAGAAATTTAACGAATCGTTTTGTAGTTTTGTTTTTCCTTTTATCTTTTTAAAAATAGATTGTTGTCTATTTTCAGTGTAGAAATTTGTGACAGGTAGTTAAGGTATTAAACTTTCACGAGCCCTTGAACTTTAATTGTGTTGCATTGAGCCCTTATATTTTAATTTTTCATTTCTAAACTTGTGTTAACAAGTTAAATTGCTATATTTTAATTTTTTTAACCAATTTAGTAAATATCAATTAAAAAGACATTATATAATTTTTATTAAAAATAGTTCAATCAATAAAAAATTATTATTTTTATTATTATTTAAATGTATTTAAAGTAAAAAAATATTTTTATTTTCAATTAATAAAAAACTTTAGTTTATTTTTTTATGTTAAAGAATATTTTTAATAATGATTGGAAATAGTGAAAAAGTATACTTTTTGTTTAAAAATTTATTTAAAACATCAATTTTAAAAAATATTAAAAATATTTTTTGACATTTTTGATATTTGGAATGCTTAAAAAATTAGTTAATAGTGAGCCAATTTTTTTTTTCAAATATTTTTATAATGATTGATATATCTTATTGTAAATATGATTAGTATTATAATTATTAGTGTTGAAATATTTTATTACGTATTGTAGGCAACTATACTTATTTTTTATAGGTTCTTACCGGTGGATATCAAAATGTTCATTAAAGATACTTAAGGGTTGAGAAGAAGGTATCAAACTAAATATATTCACCTTGTAAAATTCTATTATTATATTGAACATTTTATACTTAATTAGAATTTACTCGTATTTTTTAATTTTATTAGATATGTCAAATATAGTAAAGTAGAAAAAATATTTTTAATATTAATATTTAAAAGTTAGTATTTTTGTTAAATTTTTAGTATGTTTAAAATAATTTTTATCAAATAATAATTATGAATTTTTTAGAATATACTTAATCATTATTAAAATGTTATTTACCTATTAATAATAAAATAATAAAATTTACTATTTTGAACTAAGAGTTTTTAACCTTTAAACTAATATGTTTAAATATAAATAAAAATATTATTTTTAAATTAATTTAATTTATTAAATGAAAAACATATTTGTAAATTGTTATTTAATGTATTAAATGACAAAAAATATTTAAAGTTCAGTAATTTAATCTTTTATAATAAGTTGAGGGGCGAAATATTTAAAATAGATTCTCAATATGTGCAATATATATATATATATATATATATATATATATATATATATATATATATATATAAGAGTTTAATACAGCAGAATCGAAGTTAAAAATTTAATACAATAAAGCTTAAAAGCCTAAGGGTTTAAAAATGAATTTTGCCTAAATTTGAATATTGAATGTGGTCATTCAGATAAGAGTCTCCTATTACTCTTCTCTTACGGTGGAAAATTAACCACTTTAACTAGTTTAAAAATAATTATTGAATGTAATATAAGTACATAATATTAAAAAAAAATGAACTCTTACTACAGTATAAATATTTGTGTCTACATAAATAAAATTAGAACCATTAGATTAATTTTTATTTAATTATAACTATTGATTATCCATGTGTATCAATACTCATAATATGCATCAATAGTTAGGATTAAATAAATATTAATCTAACGATTATAATTTCATTTGTATAGGTACACACGTTTGTACCGAAGAATGACTCAATTATTTTAGTAAGATAATACTCAATTAATGGGTAAATTACATTTCCCCTATGTTTTGGCCTATTACACTATTTCATCTCTGACATTTGAAAAAATACTTATTCATCCTTATATTTTATTCCGTTAACACTCATTA
>CATIWK010351880.1:0-16429 GCA_949634005.1 Mallotus japonicus
TGCTGAGCAAATGGAAAGAAAAGCTAGCTATGGGCTCTCTTCCTTTTGGTCTCTTTGGGCTTGAAAGCCCAAATGGACTATTTTAAAGCTTTACCTAGTGATGGTTTTTTGGTTTGTCATAATCTTTTCTCTTACAATATTTAGTAGTTGGTAAGAGTAAGCTTGATGACCTCTATGGTCTCTTGTTTCCATGGTCTCTCTATAGCTGTCATGTATTCTATCATGTAAGCTATGGTTCTCTTCAATGAAATCTTTTTTTTAGTTAAAAAAAAATTGTTTTTAAAGGAACTGTTGATGAATAATAAGAGTTCTAACTAAAGCCATCTTGTTCAATGATGGCTAAACGATGTTGAATTTAACACATTTTAATTCATGCATTAATTGCTCGTAATCATTTATAACTACAGTAGCCATATAATTATCCGACCAATCATTAATGAAAGTTTTAATTTTTTTTATCTCAACTATTTATATTCGATATGAATAGAATTATAAGGGTGGTAAAAATCAATCAATAAAACTGCATATTTTTATCTAAATCACGAGTATTTAGAACCATTAGATTTTAACTAATTTGGTTCAATTAGAGCAGAACCATAAGGACGCAAAGGTTTTTCAATAATTAATTTAATACGACTACATATATCACGACTTGAACATGAAAACATCGTTTTAGTGAAAATAGCTCTTTATCAGTTGACTCCAACCATTATTGGTTTAAAAAGAGCTTTATTTTTTTGATACAAAAATGGAGGCAACGCCTTAAAACTAACAACCAACTAAGTGGGAATAGCAGACCCTTACAATATCATATTAAAGCAGATCTAAAATGTCATCAGGAGCTTTGATTGAAAACATAAAGACCTACAGGAAAATGAGATGCATAAGAAGTCATCCAATCATCAGACATATTGGCCTCCCAATAGACATGATTAATCTCTACCACCCAGTCTTATTTTAGTAAGTCTTTAATAGACTGTATTAAGGCAACATCTGCAGAATAAGCATCAACGGAACCTCGAACCATATGGACAATGGTTTTGTTATCACATTCAATCAAAAGCTTATGAATTCCTAACTTTCAAGTAAATGAAACACCTTAAAACAACCCCCAGAGCTCAACCTTTAGCACATGACAACTCCCAATGTTTATAGAGAACCCAGAGATCCAACAACCAACTTCATTTCGAATGATACCGCTAGAAAAAGTCGTATTTATAGAACCTTTAACGGTACCATTAGTATTTAATTTGTACCAACCTTCAAGAGAAGTAGACCACCCAACCATTATTTCCTCTTTTTGTCCACCACTCAAAGAAACAAACCTTGTAATATCACATGCATTCAAAATTTCAGCAACTCTACTATGGATATGGTTGATTAAACACCCGATTAAGGATTGGTGATTTCCAAATAGTTCATCGTTTCGAGCCTTCTAAAGTCTCCAACATGTCATACCAAAGCCAATTCTCAACTTTTAAATCATTTGCCAGGTTATCCAAGAGCCAAGGTTTTATATCAGTTGCAAAGAAATCATTCCTATAAGCATCTAGGATGAGCTGATACTAAATATGATGAGAAAACCAACAATATCTTAAAACATGCAGCAAGCTTTCTTAGTAAAACCGACACTTGTTACAAGCTATGTCATTAGACAAGTGTATCCACTTTCTCTCCTCATTCGTAAGCAAATGACCTTTAAGAGCTAACCACAAAAAAAGTCTAGATTCTCTGGGGCCCTTTCCACTGTTAAATTAGCTTCCAATGACTATGCTTAATTTGTGCTCATTGCCCCTCTAACAGCATGTTATAAGTAGACTTAACCGAAAATTACCTAAAAGGGGGAATGAGGCCAGTGCACCAAATCCTTCTCACCTTCTCCAAATGCATAATGGCTACGATTTTAAGAATGATTTGAGAGGGTATGAAGGTTGCAAATTGTTGCGAATCCTAATTTTCATTAGTTGCCAGATATTCTCTTATAGAGTACACAATATGATTATTAAGAAGAGGCCGAATAATATAGGATGTTAAAGGACCAACATCTTCAACCTATTTATCCAGCCAAAGTTTAATTGTGCGCCCATCTTAAACAACCCAATGCACCTCTTAAGCAGTGAAATCCCATAACTTCCCTATAGCCTTAAAAAGGAAGAACCCATTTTTAGTATTTAGAGAAGAAGGACAACCGAGGCCCCTAATCCATACTTTGCTTTTAGAAATCCCTAATACTCCACCGGTTGAGTTCGACCATTGATTTTGATTGTAGAAAAAAGAAGCTTATTGAGATATATTTCCATCGTAGTTATAACCCACTCTCAATTTACCTTCATTAAAAATTGCAGCACATCTAGTTTAACTTTAAAATATCCTTTAAATGACTGAGATGAGCAAATTGCTCCTTAATCACATGCATGATGCTTTTATATATAATTCTGCATTAAATACTATTAACAGAGAAGATTACCTACTAATTTTAAAAATTATCTCACATTCAAAAATCTATTTGTCTAAACTACCAATAATCATTGAAATTAACTTACAATAGTTATTTTTGCTTAAGCAACGTTTCAAGATCGAGTCTATGATATTCTATTGCACCATATTGTTAACTAAATAGTTCTCCAATGTGCAATTATCGAATCACTAACTCAACCACTAGAAGAAGCTATGTACACAATAAAATCCCTCAACTCCAAACTAGAAAAATGCTATCTACCTAGCATAAATCGCAGTGTTGTCCTTTGAAGACAAACAAAACAAGGCAGATTGGTAGCACAAAAAACTGGTCATTCATAGACAAAACATTCATGCAAGCTTTCCACACATGAGTTTTAACCTTGAAGAGAATTTTTTAGTTCTATAATTTAGTCTAAATGGGGTCATGTACCAGCTCATTGGCTTAAGAATTCTGCCTTCTACCCTCTTTAATCTAGAACGAGAAATCACCCATAGTCTTAATATTAGTAAGAATTCTTAAGATCATATCTTTATCTAGAAGTCCCTCACTTACTGAGGATTTTGCACTTGAGATGGGATTTTGAGGTCTCATATGTCCCTTTTTTTGGGAATTTTTACTCCACCTTTTTATTTTTGCACTCTATTTTTATTTTTAAATATACATTACATAAATAGTTTTTATTTAATATATTTATTTTTATTGCGAGGGAGTGATCTAATAGTTATTTCTCTTTAAGAACACTATAAGGTGCAAAATTATAATTTTATAATATTTCATGTTGTATATTCCTTTGGATGTTTAATATCTCATCTCCTTACAAATTAAAATAATATTCCAATTAATTAATTTTTAAACTATAATTCTTTTTTAAACTTTTCACCCTAGTAATCTCCTAAAGAAAACCTTGGTACACATAATTTCATCCGCATTTAGAAAGACATGGAATCCTGAAGAATCATATTAATCAAACAATCCAATTCATAGCTAACTTATTTAATTTAGTTATATAAGTAAAATCACAATATATTTATTATTAATCATGACATAAGAAAAATTAATTGTTGTAATTAAAAATCTTTATTATAGGTAAAGAATAATTTAGCTATTATATAGATACAAATGTTTGTACAGTAAGAGTTATAAATTTGATCTTTTATAATAAGTCCTGCCTTAATTAATAAATGTACATTTATATAATTATAATTCTAAATATATAAAATAAAATTATTAGATTTTATTTTTCTCAAATAGTATATTGCTTTTTCTTATGAATTTGAAACACAATAAAAAATAAATACAAATGCTCAGTAGTCTTATTGAACAACATAGCTTTTTTTTTTTTTTTGGATACATCAAGAAGGGACACAGAAACTAGAAACTAGAAGCATCAGCCTGTAAAAGGTTGAGCAAGAGAGGATGAACATTAAAAGTTCTATCACTTAACACAAGACTTGAATCATGCTTGGAAAGCCAATCAGCAACTTTATTTGCAGAACGAGGGATGAATTGAATGATAGGAATAGAGATCATATTTCTGTGTGAGAAAATGTCATTGAGGATGCTTGAAACTTCCCAAGGAGTGTCATCTATAGCTCTATTGATGAGGGAAATAGCATCTTTGCAGTCTAACTTAATAATGAAGCGTCTTGACTTATGGTTCTTTGTGAACATGATTGCTGCTCTGATGGCCATCATTTTTGCTTGTAAAACAGAATGACTTGAGCCTTTCTTAGAGAATAAATGCCTAACTTGTCCCTGATAATCTCTGTCTATAAAAGTGATCTTACAACTACTGTCCGACTTGGAAAAAGTAGCTTCACAGTGATTTTTCAATTGTTATTATCATGGGGATGCCAAATGCCATCATGCCTAGTGGGAGGGGCTCCATTGTGCTCAGGTGGGGAAGGTTCTTCCAAAGCAAGTATATCATACCACCACTGATTAGCTTTTGAAATAGTTTAGAGCAGGTTTTCTTCCTTATTATTGAACATCACATCATTTCTAGCTTTCCAAATGAACTAACAAATACCTGCAACTAAGTAAAAAAGATCAAAATTTCCAATTGAATTAAAGAACAAACACGTACCTTCCTACCATAAAGCAAAGTTATTGGTATCAGCTTGAGTAGAGGAAACCAAGAGAGCTAGCATGCCAGGTTAGCCTAGACTTGTCACAAAGAAAATGGAGGTTCTTTAAAGATTCAGAATTATGTCTGTATCTAGTGCAAACGTTGTCTACTCTCCTACCTTTGAAGCTAAGATTTTTACCTGTAGGTAAAGCATTATTAGCATAACTCTATATAAAATTTTTTATTTTTGGAGGTACCTTAAGATTCCAAATGGAATTCTATAATTTGGCATTTGGAGTAATAGTTGTTGATAAGGAGGGTAACCCTTGAAAATTTGGAGTTTGTTGCTTAAGTGTCCAATATCCCAATCTCACAGTGTATTTTCCAGTTTTTTCAAAGTGCCACACCATGCTATTTTTAGCTGCTTCATGCATTAAAATAAGGATATATTTAATTGTAACTTTCTCAGAATTTGAGAAAAGGTTCATGAGTTTGTCTTGGTTCCATTGGCCCGAAGGTTGAACAATAAGGTCCCTAACCAGATAAAGGTTACAGTTAGAGGGGTGGGAAGAAACAATTTTGAAACCTAGAAAGGATGTGATCCAAGCATCAGACCATATATTGATATCCTTGACATTCTTAACATTCTACCGTAAAACCATCTTTGAGAAGCGATCTTCCATGAATGATGTTAGACCAAATCGATGATGGCTTGCTTCCTTTTTTAGCCTCTAAAAAGGAGGAGAAAGGGAAATAGGCTCCTTTTAAGATTTTAGCACAAAGAGTATTGGGGGAGGTTAGAATTCTCCAACTCATTTTAGCCAACAAAGCTTGATTAAAAAGAAGGTTTTTGCGAAATCCCATACCCCCATTTTCTTTGGATTTGTTATCATTTTCCAACTAATCTAATGGATTTTCCTGTCCACGCATTGTTGAGACCACCAGAAGCCTCTAATGATCCTCTCCATATCGTTTATGATGCTGCTAAGAATCTTGAAAACACTCATAATATAAAACAGGAGAGCTTGAATGACTGATTTTATGAGAATTTCTCTCCCAGCTTGCGAAAGGAATTTGCTTCGCCGAGATTGGACTTTAGCTTTAGTCTTATCAACCAGAAAACTGAAGAGAAGTTTTTTAGTTTTTGCCCAATCTATAGGGACTCCCAAGTAAGAAGAATCACATGTAAACTCTTTTATGCTAAATTCGGTGCTAATACAAGATCGAATGAAGTTATTAGAATTCTTACTAAACATGATTTCCGATTTGTAAAGGTTGATCAATTGTCCCAAGGCTTTGAAATAATCCTTGAGAATAGTTTTCATAGCAGTGACTTCATTGGAAGTGGCTTCCTCGAATAGAATTGCGTCATCCGCAAAGAAAGAGTGAGTGATAGCAGGAGAATGCTTAGATATTTTAATACCCTTAAGATCACCCATAGCTTGGCTATTAAGCAAAGCTCTAGAGAGGACATCTGCAGTAATAATGAAGAGGTATGGGAAGAGAGGTTCTCCTTGCCGGAGTCCTCTCTGAGGAGAAAAGTAGTTGGTAGCTTGGCCATTTATAGAGATAGAAAAAGTGATTGAGGTGACACATTGAAGCACCCAATTTATCCAAACAGAGTGAAAACCCATTTTTGAGAGAACTAGCTTAAGGAACTTCCAATTGACTCTGTCAAAAGCTTTAGCAAAGTTAAGCTTTAAAGCAAAAAAGCATTTATCACCTTTAAATTTGTTCTTCAAGGCGCATGATTTTGTGATTGAGAATGATATTATCTTGAATGAATCTACCATTAACAAATCCAGTTTGATTCTGGGTGATAAGTTGTGGAAGCCAAGGCTTAAGTTTGTTAGCCAAGATTTTTTATATGATTTTGTAAAGATAGTTATAATAGCTGATGGGTCTAAAATCACTGAAAGATTGAGGGCTTTTATTTTGGGAATAATACAGATTTTGGTTCTATTAAAGGAGCTCAGAAGATGACCATTCGAGAAGAATTGATGAACAACATTAAAGACATCTTCTCTAATAGTGAACTAGTGATTTTGGTAAAACGCTCCGGAGAAGCCATCAGGGCCTGAAGCTTTAAGCTTGGCCATGGAGAAAGCAGTTATTCGGACTTTTTCCATATCAATAGGTTTTGATTAGAGCCAAATTGATATTAGGCGTGACAAAAGTAGGTAGCAGATGGAAGTAATCTTCATTAATAACAGTGCTCTCTTCCTTATAAATTGTTGTGAAGTAAGTTTTGGCTTCAGATTGAATCTGACTTTTGTTGTTAAGCCAATTGCCATTTCGATCAAGGATTTTCTTTATTTGATTGTTTTGTCTCCTTTGAATGGTGGTGAGATGGAAAAATCTGGTGTTCTTGTCTCCTGCTTTTAGCCAATGCAGGTGAGCTCTCTGTTGTTAGTGAATATCCTCTTGAGCAATCCTTTTGTTTAATTCTTTTCTCAGACTTTGTTCTTCAGTTTTCTGTTCTTCATCAAAATCTCCTGTCATGATGGCATCTATCTTAGCTTTGAGGATAGCTATGCTGTTGTTTCTCTCATTCTTTTTCTTTCCCCAAATTGCCAGCTCTCGTCTAAGAATATGTAATTTTTTATCCATAGTGGTTTGAGGATCTATAGTACTCAGGTCATTATTCCAGGTGTGAGATATAAAATCCCTCCATTCCTGCTCATTCTCTCACTTTGCTTATATTTAAAGGTTCTGGAGGTTTTAGATTTCTGATGAAGTTGGACTATAATGGGTCGATGATCTGAGGCAGCAAAGGATTCATGTTCAATTTGGGCGAAATCAAACAACATTCGCCAATCTATGTTGCAAAGGGCTCTATAAAGTCTTGCTTGTATATTTTTGCTTCCAGATTGCTTATTGTGCTAAGTGAATAGATCGCCATTGAATCTTAGATCCAGAAGATGACATTCTTCGATGAAGTCCTGAAAATTTTGAAGGTGGTTTTGCGAGAGATAGATTCCTCCTTTTTTTCTCTTGACTATGAAGACAACCATTGAAATCTCCTAAGAGAAGCCACAGAATGCCCGGTATAGGTTTTAATTTTTTGATTTCTTCCCAGACTTGGGGTCTGAGCTCTCTCCAGGGGTCTCCATAGATATCGGTTAGATGCCAGAGGCCTTCATAGCTAATAGAGATGTTAATAAAATTCATTGACAGACCTTTAATTTGAACACCCTAGTCGCTATTCCACCATAGCGCAAGACCACCAGCATTTTCTGTGGGTTCAACATATTCTCCGTCGTTGAAACCAAATCTAGATCTGAGACTTTCTAAGTAGTTCTTCCTCTGTTTTGTTTAATCGGAGGGAAGGAGAACGGAAAGCACATGAATTAGATAGGAACGAACAAAGACAAACGTTCTACTCAATTGAGAGAACACCAACGACTATCTAATGTCTATTTTTTCTTATTTATCCCTCAATCTAACAACATAGCTTGTTAGCACCTATAAAATCACGACATATTTATTATTAATTTTAATGAAGAGAAAAAAATTTTAAACTATGATTTATAAGACTCTTATTGTGATACAAACATTTATATTTGTACCAAAATAATTAGTTTCAATCGATCTCTTTGCGGTGATAATTTGACTCTATAAATAAGAGCTCTTACTATGTTTATAATTATACAAATAAAATTAGAATTATTAGATTAATTTTTATTTAATTACAATAATTGATTGTCCTTATATATCAATACACATAATATGTATCAATAAGTATAATTAAATAAGTATTAATTATTTTTAAAAAATAATAATTTTATTTATATCGCTATATATATATATATATATATATATATATATTTGTAGCGAAGAATGACTCATTATTAAGATAATGCGAGCTCCACAGGTCGAGGCTGGGTTGGCGAGGTGCTCAATAGTCGAAACATGAAAAGTGACTGATTAATCGACTATAAATATTAGAATAGTTCAAAAAAAAAAAAAATCGACTATAAATATTAGAAGAATCCATCATAGTTATTATAGGCTTCTCCGCCACCCACAATGGATCTTGTTGTAATTAATGATAAAAGCTCTTTTTTCTATTTCTTTTGCTATCGATCGCACAATGCACATTGCGCGCAAGACACCCACAATAATTTTGTTCGTACAATAATATATATACATCAATAAAGAACTCAAATTCTCTCTTTCTCTTCTTTTTACCAACCCAAATTCAAAATCAAGAACAAAAAGCCAACGAAAACAATACCCACAATTCAAAAAAGCAAGAAACACCCTTCTTGCTTGCTGTTTTCTGTCATCTTTCTTTGTTGAAATCCTTGATCGTGTTTGTGTTTCTTTGGCCTGAAACGTTGAGGAAGAGAGAAAAGATTGATTTTTCGTTTCTGGGTTTTCGAGATCAGTGTCTGAATGGCTCAACAAGGGCAGGTGTCGTCTATAGACCCTGCCGTTTTGGATGATATAATTGGCCGTTTGTTAGATTTTAGGCAAACAAGAACAGCTAAACAGCAGCAGGTTCAGTTAACTGAGATTGAGATCCGACAACTTTGTCTTGATTCTAAAGAAATCTTTCTTCAACAGCCTAATCTTCTTGAGCTTGAAGCTCCTATCAAGATCTGTGGTATATGCTTGCATTTTACCTTTTTTTTAAAAAAAAAAAAAAAACTTTTCTTGTATATGTTTTCTTGTTCTTTGTTGTTGCAAGATTGAATCTTTAATTTGTTATTTTGTGAATTGGGCTCGTTGAGATTGCTATACAGTAGTATCGGTTGCATCTGTTTGGAAAAAGCTTAAATCTTTCACTTTTGTTGCTGTTGCTTCAAGGTGAAGTGGGGTATTTCTTTTTGATAAAATTTGAGCAATTGAGGCTGGAAAGTCACTTGTAGTTTCTTGGGTTTTATTTGGTGGAATAAGTTAGGGATTCATGTTTGGGTTAAGGGAAGGTAAGGAAAACTTAAAACTTTGGCTATATCCCAGCAATTATATGTTAACATACTGATTACTAAGTCTCAAATATGAAGGACTTAGAGAAAGTTATGTGAAAGAGCATAAATGGCTGGAGAGAGAATCGGAATAGGGGGTAGATTGTCTATATTCAGTGCCATCCAAGGGAATTAGGACAGCCTTCAAACGGTTATTTTCTTTGCTTCCGTGCCAGCATATTTGCTGTTTTTATTTATTTATTTATTTTCCTTATTATCTCTCTGTGGAAATGATCACATGATGAACATGAGGTAGCAATGGTGTATCTCTGTGCTGTTAGTATTATTGAGGATGTGATAGATCAAGTGAATCGAATTAGCTCATACTTCTGTAACATATGATTGCCATGAAGGTATTTTTGTTAATCCTATAAAGTTATTTTTGTTAGGTCAATCCTGCAAATATATATGCAATTTCTTGCCTACTTTTTTGCTTGAAATATTTTTCTAGCTATCTATGAATTAATCAATAAATTTTGGCTGGTCAGTCTTACCTTTCTGCAGATATTGGCATGTTATTATTAGCAACTTTTAGTTCAAGTTTGGAATCCTGCTGGAAAAATGATGTGATTTAAACTGTTAAAAAGTGGAAGTGGGTGATTCAAAATAAGGCAAGCTTGGTTGTATCTCAGATGAGTTGTTTTCCTTTGTCAAGATTGAGCAACTTTGATCTGTGATGATCTCAAATATGTTAATGTACCATGCTGATATTGTGATCAAGGCCTATTTGTTTTGAAAATGGTCAATGAAGGATTCATAATAGAGACAGAAGAAAGAATCATGCCACAAAATTATGGGACGTGTATTAAGTCGTGATGCAAATTCTTACTTTTAACCCATCTTAAGATGATAGATGTAGTAGGTCTACAGCACACTGCTGAAGATCTAACTTGATGCAGAAATAGCACTTCCAGAAGTGTGCTGTCCTATTTCTTTTCCCTCATTTGTTTTGTTCTTTTGTAGTGCCCACCCTGATCAGATACTATAAACACTAAAATCTTAAAGTTGCAGTATAGAAGTAGTTTCAATAAAATTGAACTCTAGACTTTCACTTTATTGGAATACAACACTTGTGGATGTTGGTCATTATTCATTACTTTGTGTTGCTGAAAATTTTGTCTGAATTGCTGAAGTGATTACCTGCAGTTGTAATATAAACTAATAACAATGATTGTTATGCATCCCTTTACTATTCAAATCGCAATGTTCTATTGGCCTTTTTCACATATGAAGTGAAATCAGTTCTTTCTTTATTATTATATTTTTCTATTTCTTGTGTTCTTTTTTTCTTTTTTGCTTGTATTATTGTCCTTTGATATTTGTTTCTATTAACGTTGTGATTATTTTCTTGGATTTCCAGGTGACATTCATGGGCAATATTCTGATCTTTTGAGGCTTTTTGAATATGGGGGATTTCCTCCTAATGCTAATTATTTATTTCTAGGTGATTATGTAGATCGTGGCAAGCAGAGTTTGGAAACAATATGCCTTTTGCTTGCCTACAAGATCAAGTACCCTGAGAACTTCTTTCTTTTACGAGGAAACCATGAGTCTGCATCTATTAATCGAATTTATGGATTTTATGATGAATGTAAACGCCGCTTCAATGTGAGACTTTGGAAAACCTTTACTGATTGTTTTAACTGTCTTCCTGTTGCTGCTCTAATAGATGATAAGATATTGTGCATGCATGGAGGTCTTTCACCTGAATTAACAAGTTTGGATCAAATTAGGAACTTACCCCGTCCAACTGATGTTCCCGATTCTGGGCTGCTTTGTGATTTACTTTGGTCTGATCCTAGTAGGGATGTCAAAGGCTGGGGAATGAATGACCGAGGGGTCTCATTCACCTTTGGGCCAGATAAGGTGACAGAATTCTTGACAAATAATGATATGGACCTTGTTTGCCGTGCCCATCAAGTTGGTGAAGCCTACTTCTTTTTGACTATTGTAGTTTAGTGACTTTAATAGGATAACAGGATAACCTTTTCTCCTTTTCAGGTTGTTGAGGATGGGTATGAATTCTTTGCAGACAGGCAGCTTGTTACAATATTTTCTGCTCCCAACTATTGCGGTGAATTTGATAATGCTGGTGCGATGATGAGTATTGATGAAACCTTGATGTGCTCTTTCCAAATACTTAAGCCTGCAGATAGAAAGCCCAAATTCATGTGAAAGGTATATTATTGATATCCTGATTCCTGCTCACAGTTGCTGGTGTAAGTTTCATGTTACGATTTTCGTGTAATACACTTTTTGCTCATATATGGTATATGATTTTTTCACATGATACAAAATCCATTTCATTAGCTATTTCTTGTAGGTTGAAGTTTTGTGCTCTCTTTGTAACAATCAAGATAAATTATTGTCACCTTTCGCTTGTTTTAAGACTGCTGGTCTCGTAATACTTATTTGTTTGGTTGCATAATTTTCCATTTTATTTATATTTCCATTCTTTGGTCTGAAGCTGTGAATGAAATGTATGTTGAATGCACAAACAAATTTTGAAAAGTGTTCACAGTCAATTTAATGACTATTACATCTAATTTCATTGATATTTTTTGGGATGAATTTGGTTAGTCACTTTGAAGGAATAGTTTGTTCAAAAAGTCCAGACTCTTATATTCAGTCTTCTTCATTAGCTTATATTTGATTTCAATTGTTTCCTGGTACAACATTGCTACATTCATTTAGCATCATCATGTTGCTTTCTTTCAAAGCAGTTGAGCACTAAAATAAACACAATTGAAAAGAAAGGATTGTACTCGTTAGTAGTGAAGACTGAAGCCAAAAAAAAAATTATTGTTTAACTGAACTATGTCATTTTATATTTTTACAAACACCATTATCATTAATAATTCTCTATAGAAAAAGCTACTACTATTGTCTAGCTAAATATTAGGTTGATGTTGATTTCTGGTAGTGACTGGCTCAACATGCGGATTGTCACCAAACAAGGACCTCTACCTCTTTATGTTTGTTTGTTTTATGAATTATCACCATTGCTACCCATTAACTATAACCAAAAAATGACATCTACTTCCACCATTTCCATCATTTTTATTTTGCACGTGATTTCTCCTTTCTCAACATTTATGCATTCTTTCCTCATAAACATCCTCCATAGTCTACCAATCTATGACATTCCAATGTGCAATCACAATCTCTGGACGTTTCCCAGCCTAATGCCAAATCTAAATAATATCTTATCACTTCATTGTCGTTACCACCTCTGCAGAGGTTATCTCTAACCCTTAAATGCATCATCATTTCTTGATCTTTTATAATAACACTGGACTTTTAATTATCAACATCAGCATCAACACATCCTAAAGCTATATTTTCTGCTTGCCTATTGGAGCATGTCATTCTGTATCATATTTATATTGTTAGCAGCACCTGCTATTTCTGGGCATCACATTCTTTCTCAAGGCTATTATCAGCATTGTTACTTGTCATATCTTCTCACATACGATTTTTATGTGATGATAATTTACTAAGTATATTTCTCAGTTTTGCTTTGTAAGATAGAACTATATGTTTAGGATGAATATTTTCTTGCTTCTTAGGAAGCATTTAACATTCCTGAACTAACTGGGCCAATGAGAAGCTAAGTTATTTGTGACTTGGTCATCTTATATTTTTCTTATAATACATGCTCTTTTTTTTAAAATTGCTTGAAGAAGAAATATATAAGGCTTGAAAATTGAATCATGTGAAAGTAATACCTTTTTTCAACCGAGTTTAAAGAGTGCATTCTTCCTTGTCAAGTTATTGCAATTTCAATGATCACAGATATGTAAGTCTGGTGATGTGGTGATAGTAAAAAATCTTAGTGTGTGGAATTCAACAGAAGCCAATGTAATGTTGACCTTCTCGGGCTTTCTATAAGGTTCTTCAAATATATATTTAGTTAATGGCTGAAGAAGATGATTCAAGTTTCTGTGAAAAAAAAAAAAAACTGTTTAAGAAAACCACCTCTATGCTCTCATGCCTAATTCTCACATTAGATATGTTACATAGTTCCAACATGCTGGCATTGCAGCAATAATTTGTGACAGCTATATTCACTTATCCGTCTTTATAATTTCTGATGTTTGCTTCCAATGCATTTGCTTGTCAGTTGTCATGTTGCTAATAATCTGTTGGACCCTCCTTGCAGAACTTAAATTCATCCATCCATGATTTGAGTAGAAACATATGAAGATTGACACCCTGGCGTTGTAATTCGGT
Organism: Mallotus japonicus; assembly: GCA_949634005.1. Taxonomy (NCBI): domain Eukaryota; kingdom Viridiplantae; phylum Streptophyta; class Magnoliopsida; order Malpighiales; family Euphorbiaceae; genus Mallotus; species Mallotus japonicus. The sequence continues at coordinate 13,733 of CATIWK010351880.1, forward strand.
TGGACTCTAAGATGTTACAGATAGGAAGATAACACGTCTCCTGTTGAGGATAGGAGTCATTTTATTGAAAATATTGTGTTTTGCAGGAGGAACGCTTGCGCAATTCCTAGTTTGGAGCTAACTGCTCATAGTGCAGTGGCGAAGGCCAGAAGTTTTTTGAAGTTTTCTCAATGAAAATATTTTTAATGCTTGGTGTAAATACATTTTTGCTGTAAATGACTGCAATCTTACACCACTGAAAGATTGTTTTTTCACAAGAGCTTTTCTCTAATATCCAAATGCCTTTGATAGGCCTTCACCTATCCCGATAGAGTTTGTCATATCAAGGATCTTTTGGTACACAACCATTGATCAATTTTCCAGTGACGGGCCAAGGCTTATAAAGTAAGTTAAACTGCATTAGAAGCATGACCTGATTGATGCTTCATCTCCATACTTCCACTCTTCCATAATCTTTCTTGCATCATTTTCTACTGGTGGTGAGGCGATATTCTTTCATTTGCAGCCATCGCCATTACTGCAGCATTTAGCTTTTTCCAAAACTCAGCCCTTAATATTTCAGGCATCCTGTAATTTGGGAAGCTTCAAAATTGCAAGACATGGAGATACATGCACGACCTTCTGGACATCTAGCACCCACTCCAAAGCCACTTCATGAATATACACCACTACCACCTTCTCATCATCCGCCACCCACTTAAAAAAACAACCTTCCCATGGATACATTCCACCTTCACACCCAACCACCCGCACGCCATCTCATGGATGTACCTCAACTTTTCAATCGTCCACCACCCACTCAAAGGCCTCCTCATGGATATACCCCAAACATTATAAGGAGCAAAAGTAAACGTTTCAGAGGCTAGGGTTCCATGGCTCCCTCCAGCCTACCACCATCTTATTGATGGCCATTTACACCACCGAAGCACCCCAAATCCACCTTTGCAAAGAATGCTTGGAATGCGATAAATATACATCCCCTTAAAAAGTATTTTGAATTGGGCATAGCTAAAGTATATTGTACATATGTATATGCTCATGTGCAACGGTGTAAAATGATGTTACGTGTTTGGCCAAAAAAAAAAAAATTGTTGTTTGGTGAATTGTAATCACTGTTCTGAGCATTCCTAATGCTAACATATTTATGGTGTCTTTTATGAACTGTGTAGCCAAAACTTGTCCATTGCTAAAGAACTAAACAAAGTTCAAATTGTTCAACCACAAAAAAAAAAAAAAAAAACAAAACAAAAAAAATGAAAATGTTGCTGCCCAGGATCGAACTGGGGACCTTCAGTGTGTAAGACTGACGTGATAACCACTACACCACAGCAACGCAAACATTGACAGTCTTTTCTAATTAAATTGAAATGCATTATTTTATGTCTGGGTGATTACAACAACAAATATTACTGTTGACATTAGAAGTCTAGAATAAAATTTAGCAGAAAAGCCACTAATCAACATGTACCCCACTTGTGCTCAACCTAGACTTGGCAATGGCTAATAAAAATTATGACTCATCTTGTTCAGTTCATATTAAGAAGAGAATTTTTTATCTACATTTACAATATAACTTTATATTTATATTTATATTAAATCAAATAATTAAAATTTTTTTTAAGAAATCTTGAATAGAATGTTTTTAACATTTAAAAAATATTAAAAAATATGAAGTGTAGTTGTTCAAATATAAGTGATATTTTTAATGAGATAAATTAATACAAATAAACGTTATAAACTAAATTAATTAATTTTTTTTAGCATATTTAAAAATATTAAATTTATCATTAGAAATAAGATTTTAAACAAAAAGTTTGTTAATTGTTTAAAAGAATATTAAGGTTAAAAAATATTAAAGAAAAATGAATGCATAATTATTGAAGTAGAAAATTTATTATAATTATAATAAATATAACTATATCAATGCTGTAATACTGAATTGCTATAGTAATAAAAATTTTATTAAAATTTGATAAGAAAAATTAAATATGTTTCAACCATAAATATACATATTTAATTTATATATTTAAAATTTATTGATTTGTTCTTTATATTTGATTATGAATTTTACGAATAAATAACAACTTCTTCTAGCAAATAAAATAAATTTACAAAATTATTTAAAATTAAATATTTTTATACGTAATTATTATTAATTTTTAAAAAGTCACACTTTCAAATTGTTAGTAATTATATAAAAATATTCAATTTTAAATTAATATTTATTTTATAGAAAATAAATTTAGTACTAAATAAAAATTACATATAAAACACGTAATATATATATATATAATTATTTGATATAATATATTCATAATAGAAAAAAAAATGGGATAAGTACAATTTTGATTCCTGTAGTTTTACCTTTTGGCAAAATCAGTCATGTATTATTTTTTTTAGTTTTTAAGTACCATGTATTTCACATTTTTTACACTTTAGTACCCTTCTAACAAATATTGTTTAAAATATATGTTTTAATGTAAAAATAATATGCATTTTCAATGCTAAAATCATATAATGAGTAATATAACATTCAACTAACTACAATAAACTCATAAAAAATTAAATTTAGATGTATTTTTAATTTAATTATGAATAAAAAGAAATAATTTTTAAAATAAATTTACAACATTTTTAAAAATAGCCAATTGGTTAGATTGATCGTAAATCATATATAGAATAAAATTATCATTGAAA
>CATIWK010351895.1:0-15861 GCA_949634005.1 Mallotus japonicus
AAGAGAAATAAATTTTTATTTTTATTTATTTTAAACAAAGAAGATAAAACCATCACTCTAGTTTTAATTTAAAATTACAATGACATTTTTTAATTAAATGTTAGTATAATGTGAAAAGTATTGTAATTGATTAATTTATAATAATGTTTACTTAAAACGTTGTTTAAATATTATCTTATTTGTTTGAAATAATATTTGCTAAATATGTAATTAGAAATATGTTGTTATAAACATTTTTTTTTGTTGTAGTGTCTCTACATCCAGCAAAAATTTCTGATTCTACTTTAAATTCTATATTTCTTTTGCAAGTATACGTAAAATGTATATGGTTATATTTAAGATTCATCGGTTTAAGTTTCTTGTTATCAATTAAGATGGAAATTAAATTACAAAATCAAAGATAAAAGGCCAAGTGTAGGTCTAAACATTTATTGTTCAGTTGCAAATATAAGTGGATGTCTGGTGAAACTACCATAACAATAGTGTATCACTTCTGATGCCATTGAGTACTTACATCTGGCAACAAACTCCTTATCATATGACACTGTTTACTTATATTTAAATTTTAATTTAAACCTCATATGTCTATCTTTATCTTTACATCATCAGTTGTAATTTAACTGCTTTAATGGCTCTCATGCAGATGTGTTAATGTTGTCTTTTAATGTTTTGATAATTACCAATGCATTTTCAATATCTTACCTTTAAATTAGCCAATGAATGATTAGCTTCAACTTCATTTTAACCAATATTTGACCAATGCATGACATCTTCGTTTTTTTTTGGACAGGGAAGTAGAGGGGGAGGAGGGATCTAAGCCCTCAACTTCTAAACGGAGCTGATCCCGTGGTTGGAACTAGTCAACCCTAGACGAGTAGCTCAACATTTAAATGTCTAGGGACGACGTCCGTAGGACTTGAACCCATGACCTTGAGGTCATGACACCTTCGTTATTCCAACATAAATAGCAAATTCTGATGATCTACTTCCAAACTTAAACATGCATTGGCTACGATATTGGTGAATTAGCTTGCTTAAGCAACTGTGTATATGAGTATAAAGAACTTAATAATCCCTACGAGTAATTTCCAGCAACAAATACGAAAAAGAGTAAAAATTCCATATTACTTTCTTAACTAATATTTTAAATAAAAATTCATTTGTCATTACATTGAATATTTATCATTCAAAATATAAGTCATGAATGAATTCATTATCACAACCTGTGATAATGGAATCCTTAATATAAAACATGTCTTATATTTGTTTAAATCAACAAACATAATAATATCTCTGCAGGAGAGCAACTAGAGCATTTAAATTAATTGCTTGCCAAAGAAAATCCAATGAAGAATACTAAGACAATACAATCAGTATAACAAAAATTGCGACCATCAAATGTTTCCATGCTACTACTCTTCATCTAACGGTTGTTAATAACACATATCTTCTTCTCAGCCATTATAAACTTTTGCAACTTTTGACACAAGAATATTTATGGCTTAAACTTCTCTCATGAACTCTATTTGATTGAAAGTAAAGACTTCACGGTTCAGCTGCTTCTTCTATTGTAGAGAATGAACTAAACAAACTTCCCTTAAAGCCAGTCACATATAATGCACATTTTTCCCATCAAGAGTGTATAATATATCGAGTACCTTTGCAAACAACATAATACTTGTTTCTAGATTTTAACTTCTTTTTTTCCAACTCGATAGATTTATGATAGGAATATGGATTTGATAAACATAAAAATACGAATGTGTTGAAGACTAATCCCGAGCCAACAATTACGGTAGGTGTCTGGTGAATTAAGTTCAAGAGGGAAATAATTTCAATTCCAATTTCAAATCCAAAATTTTCACCGAAAATAGTATTGATATTGCACCTTTTTTATTTTTCACTTATAATCTTGTAATTCCACCTAATTTTACTTAAATACGCTTTCTATCCAAAGAAATATAAATAAATTATATATGGAGAAATTTACTGTAAATTATAACTGAATTGACATATTAATTAATAATATAAATTATTTTTTTTGGGAAATAATTAATAATATAAATTAGTTAACGGTAATTTGAGTGTAAGCTGGTAAATAGAGCAAAACCGTAAATTACTTAGAGGTTCAGACCCTCGAAATTTTCAGAATTTAAAAGATTCAGGCACCAACAGTGTAGTTATTCTTTTTCTTTTTGAACAGAATTAGCAGTAGTGTTAGTCATATTACTTTCTGGCTCACGCTCTCCCCGCCGATCTATTTTCAGCTTCACGGGTCAAATGCAAACCGTAGTTCAGATTTTTGAAAGGGCCATTCCTGAGCGGGGAATGCTATAAAACCCTGCCCCGCTGTTCTTTCCCCTTGCTTGATCAAAAGAATCCTGTAATTTTTTCCGACTCTTTTTTTTTTTTTATCTTTTTTCTGTTCTTATTTTGGTTTTTTAATTCCTTCGTTCATATGAGAAATTTGATCGGCAATTTTTAGAAAGCAGGAGAAAGGAGGAGGAGGGTCTAGGTAAATAAATGGCTATTTCAGCCACTGGTCAACTCAACGTTAATGAGTCACCCTCATGGGGATCTAGAAGCGTTGATTGTTTCGAGAAATTGGAGCAAATTGGCGAGGGAACTTATGGGTTTGTTACTTTACAATTTTTCCCCCAATTATATTTTGTTCAATATGTACTCCAACTATGGTGTTGCTAAAAAAATACGTGAAGAACTGTGTTGCTGGTGTACATTTTAGAATGCTCACCTTAAATTTACTCGAGTTGTGTTCCTATGTTTTGCACTTAAGCCCCAAGTACCTTTGTGCTATTATATGTGTGCTTGTAAGAACTGTGGTTGAATTTGAATAACTTTCTACTCATTGTCTTTCTTTTATTGCTATTTTTGATTTCTTCCTCATATACTTGGATCAATTTGATTTTTGATACTTTTTTCATTTTGAATTAATATATTTGCCAATTTCTTCCACTAACCTTGTTCCCTTTAATATTGAATATCCAAGACTTCTCATCTTTGATTTCAAGCAAAATCATTAACTCATTAGCCTGAAAATGCGAGATTGTTAAGTTGTCACTGTTAGCTTTTGTTTCCATTTTGATTATAGTGCATCTTACATACAATGGTGCCCCATTATAACATAAACGTAGGTACGGTTATCATAAAGCAAAACTTGTTATGCACTAATTAAAAGTTGTTGTCTTAAATCCTTAGATTGTTGAATGCCATCTGGAATGGTTGGAAGTTTTATTTCCTTGAGGTTGTTAAATTCCATTTTCTGTTATAGAAATCGTTAGAGTTTGGATTTGTTCCTTTGTCATTTTTGAATATGACAGCACAAATTTAATTGATTCATATGTGCCTTGCTTTTCTTTTTCTTGCAGTCAAGTTTATATGGCCAGGGAAATAAAGACGGGTGAAATTGTTGCTCTAAAGAAAATAAGAATGGACAATGAAAGAGAAGGGGTAACTCCATGTTTTTTTTTTTTTGAATTAATAAATTATTATATGAATCACTGTATTGGCAATCATGCTTGGGAAGTCCACATCTTCTAGCTCTACTTTTATAGTTTTGTATTCTTTATGCACTGCTTCCAAGTTCAACAAGTTAAAAATGAATTTCTGATTTCTTTTTTTTTTAGAAGAATATAATATATTTAATCATTGAAATAAGTTCTGTATTTTTCTGCAGTTTCCCATAACAGCAATCCGTGAGATCAAAATTCTAAAGAAGCTACATCATGAAAATGTAATTAAGTTGAAAGAGATTGTGACATCTCCTGGTAAAATTGTGAAATTTCCTGCCTCATTGTGCATTAGTGGCACTGCAGTTTTGATGTTTTTTCCTGTTGATATCTAAAATTCTTGAAACTGTCTTTTAGGGTCTGAGAAGGATGAGCAAGGGAGGCCAGGCATGTACTCTATTTTGCATGTGCTCCTATTTATTGATACAATTTTCAATATGGCTTCCTTTTTATGTGTGTGCATGCACATGAAATGCATATACCTAGATGTTTGGTGGTTTTTTTTGTGTCTATAATGTTTTTATAATTGGTTGTCTTGTTTGAGGGCTGTTGATTTCTGACAAATATTAAGTGGGGTTGCAGATGGTAACAAATATAAAGGTGGAATATACATGGTCTTCGAATACATGGACCATGATTTGACAGGTCTTGCTGATCGTCCTGGGATGAGATTTTCAGTTCCTCAGATTAAGGTACTATAGACATATGAATGTTATGATTGTTGACACTGGCATTATTCTTTTAGTTCGATTTTCTTTGTTTATCATTATTATTATTTGCATTTGATAACAGTTTGCTTCTTATTCTTGAAGTGCTATATGAGACAGCTTTTAACCGGGCTTCACTACTGTCATATAAACCAAGTACTTCATCGTGATATTAAAGGTTAGTAAGCAAGAAAGTAATCTACTATATAATCTTGTCTTCCACCTCCTAAGACATTGAGAAGCTGAACTGTGTTATTACTGTAGGCTCCAATCTTCTTATAGACAACGAGGGCAATCTAAAGCTTGCAGATTTTGGGCTTGCCCGATCATTCTCAAGTGAGCACAATGCGAATCTTACAAATCGTGTTATTACTTTATGGTACAGGTAAACTTCTATGCTATGAATGGAGAGTTTGGGTTTGATGAGTTGAACTTCCTTTCTACCAGGGAATGTCCCATTTCTTTTCACCTAAGTACTATGAGTAACAAACATAAGAAAAGTTGACATGTGTAAGCTTTTATTTATTTATTTATTGGAGCAGACCACCAGAGTTGCTACTTGGGACAACCAAGTATGGTCCAGCTGTTGATATGTGGTCTGTTGGTTGTATTTTTGCTGAACTTCTGCATGGGAAACCAATTTTTCCTGGAAAAGATGAGGTAAGAATATTAGTTGGTCTTTATGCACAATTTATGAATGAAATAGTGTTGTTAAATTAGCTGTTGATGTAATTTTTGTGATGACTGGCTAATGAAAAATGATTTAAGTAAAAAGTAGAGATGGAAAAGGAAAAGCAATGTGAGAGAGGGTACATAACCTGGCTGGACAAATGATTACATGTTGATAAATGTGCCTGGAATAGAAGTATAAACACTAATCCTTAGAGGATGCTTTTGCCATCAAGAGGCTTGACAATTTTGGATACAATATAATTACATGACCTATGCACAAAATAACATTATTGAGAAACTTAAATGTGACTTGACCATGACTTGCCTAAATCAAAGACGATAATGAATAATCTATTTTAAAGCTAACCAATGATTGGCTTTTTTTTTTTTTGAAACAAACGGACCTATTTAAACATAATCAGAATAATGACACAAACAACATTTTTTGACCTGAATTAGCTATCCTTTAGCACTTTAACTAGCTTGAAGAATCACATTTGCAATGTTATTTTGCAAAAAATGGTTATATTTTAATTTAATTGAGAATCGTCAATGCAATGGTTCCAAGTTAGAAGTGTTATGGGGGTATTTGTTTAGAGCTTTTAACTTTTTTTATTTATTGATTTATAAATTATACTTCAATATAGTGTTGATCACAGTGGCAGAGGCTCATCAGCAGTAGATGTGTGGCTGTGGTGGTGGTGGTGATAGTAGAAGTTCTTCAAATTTTTTCTCTTGTTGCCCCATTAACTTAGCACCCCACAAGTTTAATATTTTTTCTGTTCTTTGGATTGAATGGCTAAACATTAATTCTTAAAATTGGAAAATTGCAAATTTGGTGTCTGAACTTTTTAGTTTTTTCTATTTGAGTGTAACATTTTTTCTTTAATCAAATGTTTGAACTTTCTAAATAGATAACAAGTTAATATTTTAGACCATTTGGTGAAGGCTGTGTGCTTATTAGAATTAAGTGGGCTACACTTTCTACACAGTTGGCTGCCATATCATTCGCCACTTATGTAAATTATTGGAGTTCACAAAATTATCTCTAGATTATTTAATAAATTGGGACTTAGGGTTTCATTAAAAAAAAAAAAAAAAAAAAAAACTAAGAAGAAGGAAGAGGAGCGATATCTGATTTGTGATCTTCCTTGCCATGTTCTCGTCAATCTAAATGCAAATACAAAAAGAAAAACGTTGAAAATTATTACAAGATTTAGAAACCCAAAACAAAAGTTATAAATAATGCAAATCAAGAGCTAAAAGTGAATCTAAATTCATCCATCACAACTCCTTATGCAAAACCCATTTCTTCCTTTTATTATTCCTTTTCAAAAACCAAAAGAAAAAGTAACGATCTTTCTCTAATTCTTTCTTTTATCTACAATTTCAAACCACCACTTTGCTTCTTTTAAGTTCATCATTCTTCTTCTTGTTTGTTCCTTTTTCTCCTCCTTGTCTAGTTTGTTTGTTTTTTTTTTTTTTAGGAAAAACGCATTATTTGGTCCTCGGACTATACGAGTTTTCCACACTTTGTCCCTAATCATTTATTTTGAAGAATTGAGGCCCTCAACTTTTATTTTTTTTTATTTTCATCCTTTTTTCACGGAAAATTTCAAATTGAAGATGTTGTCGTCTTCTATTGAGTTATAAAAGCACGTCTCAACAAAAAACATGTCTCAATCAGCTGTCAAAAACAAACAATTTGCATCAACATCTTGGAGCAGCTCACAATCAACAATGAAATTAAATTCAAATGATCAAGCTCACAATCAATAATTGGTTGAGATGTGCTTTTATAATTAAATAGAAGACAAAAACATCTTCAATTTGAAATTTACCATGAAAAAAGGATTAAAATAAAAAAAAATAAAAGTTGAGGGACTCAATTCTTCAAAATAAATGATTAGCGACGAAGTGTGGAAAATTCGTATAGTCTGGGGACCAAATAATGGGTTTTGCCTTTTTTTTTATGAAACCCTAAAAGGTAGAAATATTGATGGAGGGTCTAGATTCAAGAAAGCAAAAAGATTGAGAGTGAGTTCCTTATATTCACCCGCTACAAATTTTGATGGAAATGATAACCGGAATATACTTAATGGAACTTACATCAATGTTGAACCACGATAAGAACCCCCAACAACAAGACTAAGAACCCCAATTATCAAGGCTGCCATTGAAGAAACAAATTTTGATTGAATGGTAAGTAATGAAATGACATCGTTTAGGAGAAGGTATACGGTGGTCTAACAAAGAGTAATGGAATGAGATGATTTTGGAAGAAGTTTGTTTATACTGAGGGCAATCTTGTCATTTCATTCTTTATGCTTTGTGGTTGATGACATGGCAGCTGACTGGGCGAAAGGTGGACCCCATTTGATCCTAGCAAGCACACATTCATCTCCAAAATCGGTAGAAACACTAATTTATTATCCATTTACAAAGGTCAAATGCTTGATTCATACATTCAAATAGAAGAAAACTAAAAAGTTTGTGCACCATTTTTGTAATTATTCCCTAAAAATTTCATCATCTTAACTAAATGCGGTAAAAAGGGACCAAATAGTAATCCAAATTATTGAAGGTTAAAAGAGGGAACTTTTTACAAAGTATGGTAAAGATGGATAGAGTGTTATTTAGCTTCTAAGATATAAGTTGTAATACTTATAAGGTATTTATCCCCCTTGGTTATGTTAAGAGGAGATTTTAAAAAAGTTGCCTTGTATTTTAGATGAACAGTTTTGGTGTTTCATCCCCATGTAGACATATGCATGATCCCTTAAAAGTTACCTTTGATTTAAATTTGTAACTTGTTTGTTCTTTTCCTGATCTCCTAATAAACATGGGAGTCAATTTGAAGATTGATTAAAATAAGTGGCGGAAATACTCCTCGAGTTCATTTGTAATTATCCTTTTTGTTTGAGTTCCATAAATCAACATCCCCTCACAGTTGACTTTGGTTTTAAGATGAAGATTGACTAACAAGTGTACTTGTGTCAGAATTTGAGAGCATAAGGATCTAGGGCAAATTCTATTATTTGGATTTGACTATCAAATAATTAGGGAGTGTGCCATGGACAAATCACATGCAGTAGGATGTGCTAAACTTGAATTTTTTTTTTTTTTTTTTTTGGGATAAAGTTGCACTCCCATTTTATGATGAACATTAACGAATAATACTTTGAGAAAATATATGTATTTACATTCCCATTTAGCTTTTTTCTACATTAATAGTTTTCACAAATAATACCATTGTTGATACTCTTTTTGTGACTGTTGTAGCCAGAACAATTAAATAAGATTTTCGAGTTGTGTGGAGCACCAGATGAGGTTAATTGGCCAGGGGTTTCCAAGATTCCATGGTATAACAATTTTAAACCAACTAGACCAATGAAAAGACGTCTCAGAGAGGTTTTTAGACAGTAAGTTATAAACTTATGTTGTTCTATGCTGTAAATTTGTCTGTTAGAAATTTGACTTTGTCTGAAGTTCACTGACTACTATCCTTTGCCTTGTTTTTTTTTTTTCTCCCCCATCTTTTTTCCTTTTTTTTTAATAGTTTTGACCGCCATGCTTTGGAGTTACTGGAGAAAATGCTAACTCTTGATCCAACTCAGGTAAGCCATTATCATATAATAATGTCCTCTTGTTTGTCACAAATTCAAGCATAATTTAATGTGTCCTACCACTGATGTGGCGTCTCAACTTAGGAATTGTATGTCAATTAAATTGGAGTTAAATGTAGATGTCATTTTGAAGAGCCTATATCTTGAACATATATGATGGTTGGATAGTTTGGATATTCTCAGTTTAGCACAAGTATTTGACATGGTGTAGAGGTGATTAGGAAGGTTTTCTTTGTTATCAGAGAAGAAATAATTTGAGAGAAGACTTCAATTTTATTTATAAAATACACATATATATACACTTTTAGAATCCTAAATTAGGAAGGATAAAAATAATCCTAAGTTAGGAAGGAGATGAATAATCCTAAAGTAGGAATGAGAAGAATAATCCTAAGTTAGGAAGGAGAAGAATAATTCTTAGTTTAGCACAAGTGTTTGATATGGTGTAGAGGTGATTAGGAATTTTTTTTTTTTGGGTTATCAAAGAAGAAATAATTTGAGAGAAGACTTCGATTTTATTCATAGAATACACACATATATATACACATTTAGAATCCTAAATTAGGAAGGATAAAAATAATTTTAAGTTAGGAAGGAGATGAATAATCCTAAAGTAGGAAGGAGAAGAAGAATAATCCTAATATGATTGTGTTTACACTAATTTCTATTCTGTAACGCTTCCTCTCAAGCTGGAGCATAGATATTAATTATGCCTAGCTTATTACAAATGTAATCAATCAAAGTCCTATTTAGTGTTTTTGTAAAAGTATCTCCTAACTGCTCTCCAGTCTTTACATGCCTTATAGAGATCAAATTCTGCTGTACCTTTTCATGAACAAAGTGACAATCAATCTCGATATGTTTGGTTTGTTCATGAAAAATAGGATTAGAAGCAATATGTATGGCAGCTTGATTATCACACCATAATTTCTTTGGTAATGATACTTGATACCCAACTTCTATCAAAAGCTGATGGATCCACATTATTTCACATACTGACTGCGCCATAGCCCTGTATTCAGATCTTGCACTTGAGCGAGATTCAACATTTTGCTTCTTATTTTTCCAAGAAACTAAGTTACCTCCAAAGAATACACAGTATCTTGTAGTAGATCTCTTGTCTAGTTTGGAATATGCCCAGTCTGCATCCGAAAAGCAGTCAATATAATTGTGCTCATGATTTCCAAAGTACCTCGTCTTGGAGCTCCCTTCAAATAGCACAACATGTGCTCTAATGCTACCCAATGATGAACTGTGGGTGTTGTCATGAACTGACTTACAACATTCATAGAATATGCAATGTCAGGATGGGTTAGTGAGATAGTTCAATTTTCCAACCAACCTTCTGTATCTCTCAAGAACTTCAAATAAATCTCCCTTTGTAAGTTGCAAATTAGGAGGCATTGGTGTGCTACATGGTTTAGCCCCCAATTTCCTTGTTTCAGTTGGCAAGTCAAGTACATATTTCCTTTAAGATAAGAAGATGCATTTCTTACTTCATATTACTTTAATTCCCAAGAAGTACTTCAACTTTCCCAAGTCTTTAGTACTGAATTGGGTGTGGAGGTAGGATTTAAGAGCTGAAATACCTACACTGTCACTCTATGTAATGACAATATCATCTACATACACAACAAGAAGAATGACACCAGATTTGGACTGTTTATAAAAAAGTGAGTGATCAGACTTGCTCTTTTGTAGTTCAAACTGTTCAACTTTCTGACTGAATTTTTCAAACAAAGCCTGGGGACTCTGTTTTAGCCATATAATGATTTACGAAGACGACAAACTTTACCAAACTTCCCCTGAGCAACAAACCTTGGAGATTGCTCCATATAGACTTCTTCCTGAAAATCTTCATGTAAGAAGGCATTTTTGATGTCTAACTGATGAAGAGGTCAATGATGAGTCGTTGCTGAAGAAATAAACAAGCGTACAGATGTGAGTTTAGCCACAGGAGAAAATGTGTCAGAATAATCTACCCCATATGTCTGAGTATATCTGAATATGTTATTATTGAATCTGACTCACAGCTTCTGGTTCAAGATGTTAGCAGCAAGGAAAACCATAATTATAAATGACTGCAAATGGTTGATTAGTTCTATCCCAAATGCTGTTCTAACGTTTGTAAACGTTCTGCAAATTCAGTTGCTCATAGCTTAGCTAGAGCGGCAGTAGGAGTCTCAGAACATATGGTCTGGGAAATTAATACCCCAGGTTTTAATACCCCAAAAAATCTCCCATATTAGAAAGATACAAAAAGAATTTGCAACTAATAAAAAAAGCTGAAATTAGCATGCATAACAAGAATCTCAGTCCACCTACTCTACTTTCTCTGTCAATAAAAAGCACAAGAGTCATTGAAGTTTGGCCTCAAGTGACATGTCACCACTAGACTTTTAATTTGTGCTTTTTGTCACTCAACTTTAACTTATGTTAACATCAGAACACTTTTCACGTTCTGGTGAAATAGCATTGCTAGAAATATTTGACTTGAGAGCTAGAAGCAGTAATAGTTCTTGTTTCTCTATATATCCTTTCACAAATTCCTTTGCTTCCCTCATTTTCTTAGTATTGAAACATTCACTTTCTGTTGCCATGTCATATTTCTGGCAATGCAGTTTCCCTGGAATGCGGAAAGTGACTTGAGAATAGCAAAAATTGAAGTTTGGTGACCTGACGTGACATTAGCCCACAGTTCAGTGACCACACTGCGTGCTAGTCTCTCTATATATAATAAGCACACAAGTAAAGCCCACCTCTTTGTGTCATAAATTGGATAAAGACTAGAAACTATTTGGCAAGGATAAATGATTCTCGGTATATCTCCTTTCATAGTGTAAGTAAACACTCACTTTATGTTGCCATGTCATATTTCTGGCATTGTAGTTTCCCTGGGATGCGGAAAGTGACTTGAGAATAGCAAAAATTGAAGTTTGGTGATCTGACATGAAATTAGCCCACAGTTCAGTGACCACACTGCATGCTACCTCTCTCTATGTATAATAGGTACATTAAGTAAAACCCACCTCTTTGTGCCATAAATTGGATAAAGACTAGAACTATTCGGCGAGGATAAATGATTCTCTTTGATGAAGTGCAATCAAAAGTTCCAGTTTAAAAAGGAAAGAAATCCATTCAAACTGCATATTATAGAACATAGTAGTGCGTGAAAATACATAGCACACTTTGGTGGATAGGAGGGTAGATGATACTAGGTTTTGTGAGAGAACAGTCTCAAGACTTCATCCATACAATCTCTGAATATAAAGTTGTATCCTTGGTGAAATCTGTGAGTTGGCTTTTTAATCTGATAAATTTTGCAAATGTATTTCTTGAACTTGCAATTCACCTATTCAACCTGCAATTTGGATGGGAATTCATATTTTATCCTTGCGTCTTTGCTTTTAAATCTGTGCCAACATTTTCCTTGAGTGCATTGTTTTGGATGAAGATGTAATCTGACACGTATAAGCTGTGTTTTTCTTTGTTCTTATTAGTTGCTATTAAAATTTTGTGCATTTTATCTATATGTTGATTTCCTTTTCTAATATTTGGATTAGCTTTGGGATGATAAATTAGTTGCTTCAATTCTTAACTTTTAAATTAAATACTCAAGTCAATCCCTGAACATCTGTATGGGAATTGCTGTTAATGGAACTGCAGTATGACTATGATCTATGATCATTTTTCAACAAATTCTAAGGGCAAAAAAGTAAAGGAAAAGAAAAAAAAAGGTGTTAGAAAGAAAGGACATCAAAACAGTACTCCCAGCATAGTTGTTAAAAGGCATGCTGGAGGTGCAAGGCAAAAGCCCTAACGCGTGCCTTTGTTTTTGTTTTGCCAATTTCTTTAATTGTTTCTTCATCTGTAGATCTAGCATTGATTTGAATATGCAAGTGACCTTACAAAGATTTCAGGCATGCCAAATTAGAAAAAAAAACAAATTCAATTTTTTTTTTAAAAATTTTTCCCTTTTGTGCCTCATATCACTTGGGCACATGTTTGGGTCCCGTGCCTTGTGCCTAAGCTCTCAAACACCTTTGCGCTTTGTGCCTTTATTAACTATGACTCCTAGCATCTTATATGGATGTTCAATTGTGGAGTTTTACATGCAAAATTCAAATATCTAAATTTATACTGAATCACTATGGTCAACTCCATTGCTTCTGTTTTTATTGTTTTTTATTATAAATACAGAGAATATCTGCCAAGGATGCACTTGATGCTGAGTATTTCTGGACGGACCCGTTGCCCTGTGACCCCAAGAGGTTAGATTTGCTGCTTCCTTGGATGTGCCTTTATTATGACACAGTATATGTAACCAAATGTTATCTGGTTCATTTCCTTGATCCCTTTTTGCTTCTTGATTCAGTTTACCTAAATATGAATCATCACATGAATTTCAAACAAAGAAAAAACGCCAGCAACAAAGGCTGCATGAAGAAAATGCAAAACGTCAGAAGCTGCAACACCCACAGCAGCATGGCCGCCTTCCACCTATTCAGCAGTCTGGGCAGGCACATTTGCCAATTAGGTCAGGACCTAATCATCCCATGCATAATTCTCAGCCTCCAGTTGTTGCAGGGCCTAGCCACCATTATGGGAAACCTCGTGGGCCTGCTGGAGGTCCAGGTAGATACCCCCCAAGTGGAACAAGTGGAGGTTACAACCATCTAAATCGTGGAGGTCAAGGAGGTGGAGGTTATGGGAGTGCACCATATCCACCACAGGGGCGTGCACCACCTTACAGTTCAAGTGGAATGCCTGGTGCTCCTCGTGGGGGTGGGAGTAGTGGATATGGGGTTGGTGCTCCAAACTATGCTCAAGGGGCTCCATATGGCAGTTCCGGGGCTGGTCGGGGCTCCAACATGATGGCTGGAAACCGCAACCAGCAGTATGGTTGGCAACAGTAGCGTGATTTGATGATTAAACTGTTCTATTAAGAACAAGTTGAGATGACTTAGAATGACCTCCGCATAAGATTGCAATCTGCACGACTCAACTATGCATGATATGCAAAAAGATTGCTTAGATTATATCTTGAAGTGGTTTGTACCTAATCACAGGTCTACATTTGTGGTAATATGTTATTGATATTTCTGCTGGGAGGTCAATCGCACAAACTTCACTTGTTTATGTAGTGTATCGAGATAAATGTAGTAGCTCCTTAAACATATTAGAAAATAGTTTTTGCAGATGTAATCACTTCATTCTTATTTTTTTTTTAAAAAAAAATGCAAAAGATCATCCTCTATTTTTTTTATTAATAAATATGTATGTAAATTATTCAAAAAAATCTATAATTACCAATTCATGATATAAAATAAGATAATTACAACAAATTAATATTAGATGCAACAAAATCTATATCAACATATTTGCAAGATAAAAGTTCATTATCTCTTATCCTACAAAATGAATACTATCACAACCAAAAGAACAAGCTTTACTAATTAAGCAAAAATAGAGGGGTGAATTACATGTAAGCTCTCTCGTTTCGTGGAGTTCTTAATCTCATTGTTTCTCAATAACTTTAATTGCTCTTTGGCTATTGGTCTGTCAATCCGTAGTTGTGATGATGGTTTTTAATGGTTGATAATGTAGTCTTTAGGGAATAGCACCCTCTAATCTTCTTTATATGTTCTCTCTGTCTACCAGTTAAATATTATTTATTCTATCTTTAAACTGTTTGTGTTTGTTACTTTCATTTTTTGGATAATCATGGAGTCGGGATCAGTCCATGGTGAAATCTACAAGCTTATTGTCAAAACTCAGTTACTGAAATGTAATGAGCCTTTATTGAGTTCTAAGAAAGAAAAAAATGAAGCTGGATTGGCTAAAGAAAAACATGTTTTAGTTGGGCTATTGCTTTCTTAAAAGCCACCTACTGTCACTGCCGTCAAATCATCACTACAAGCTTCATGGAAGCTACAGCGGGACTTCCTGGTTCAAAAGAAACCTCTAAATAAATTCATATTTGAGTTTGAGCATGAAGTTGACAAAAAAATTGGTTCTTGAAGGGAAATCGTGGTTAGTAGCTAATGCACACATGATGATTCAAGAATGGTCTCTAGGTATAGTGTTTGATAGTATAGATTTTACAAAATCGCCTTTCTGGATTTAGGTTTCTGGAATTCCACCAAATCATATGACAAGATCTAATGCAGAAACGATAGGTGATTTGTTTGAAGGTTTATTAGAAATTTACTATGCACAAGGAAACGCTATGGGTTGGAGAGATTTCTTTCGACTTAGGGTATTAGTGGCTGTGAATAATCCCTTACCTACTGGTTTTTGGAGTAAAAAAGAGGCAGGTGAGGCAGATTGGTATCAAATCAAATATGAACGCTTGCCAGATTTTTGTACACACTTTAAGAGGATGTTTCACACCTATCAACATCAGAACATATTCTACCTCAACCAGTTCCTCCTCGAGACCATTGGATGGCAACACTAGTGGTGGAAAAGGAAAAGAAATCCAGGTTACCCCAGTAAAGGGTTAGTTTGCAACAAGAAGATGAAAAGGAACATGAACAAGGAAACACTTTGGACTATGGTTTGGTGCATAAGAGAGCGAGAACTTGCTTGCTTTTCGAAGGAGGATCAACTGCACAAGCTACACGTGGGAATCAAATTCGCTTACTTCAGAAGGCTCCTTTAATAAAAGGATTTTCTTTTGGATCAAATCATGATGAGCTTTAAATGCGACTGAAAATAGCCAAAGCTATAGCTGTGCATCGGGCGGATCAGACGGATTCGGGTTTGAGATTATGAAAGTCGAGCGGGTTCGGGTGGATTAAAATGGGCACCGAACCGATATTAAAATTGAACGGTTTTATTCGGGTCAAAAAATCGAAATGTTCAGGTGACAGCAGATATTAATATCGGGTTGAGTTTTAAAATTAAAAGTTCAAAATATATTTGCAAACGTTATAATAAATTGGGTTGAACCCATTACAAAATACAGGGTTGAGCCCATTACATGCACAGTTGGACTCCAACCCATTTAAATTAGGGGTTTTTTCATAAATGCCCTAAAAAATAACTTTAATAACTAAAATATCTAAATTTTTTCAAAATTACTAAAATGCACCAAAATTAAAAACACGGAAAAATAATTACATCCGTGCACTCAATTACGTAAGTGACGGCAAAAAAAAAAAAACTCAGCGCGAAAAAAAAAAGCGTCTTCTTCCTCTTCCCTGTCTTCTTCAATTTTGCAAGATTTGGCTAATGGGTTAATGGCTTTAGCTGATATCCGTGATGGTAAAGGATGGTTGTTGGCTCCACTTTTGTTGTCAGTTGCAGTGCTTTTGTCTGCTCTCA
>CATIWK010351984.1:0-36018 GCA_949634005.1 Mallotus japonicus
ATTTTAAAATACTAAAATATTGATTAACATAACTTAATCGAAATAAATTTTCACTAAGTAAAATAATTAAATTAATAATACATTATTAACACTGCAAATCCTTTTATTTAACTTAATAAATTTAAAGTTGAAAAGTCAGGGTATTACAAATAATGTCAATAAACTTTGAAAAAGTTTAACCCAAGAGATAATATATTTGATATTTATAATTATAATTCCTAAAAATTACAAATTTAGCATCTAAAAAAAATGTTAAATTAAATTAAGGGAAAAGGTTCATTTTTTGCCCCTAACGTTTCCAGTGAGGCTCAAATAAGCCCCCCCATCGAATTTTAGGCTCAAATATACTAGGGTTTTACGTTTTTGGTCTATTTAAGCCCCTTTCTAACGTCTGCCATCCAATTTCCCGTTAAACTTCAATCACGGGCCCATAGACGGTCGCACCCGCACCATTATTCACGTAATTGTCCATCCCAAAGTGAAAAAATGTGTTCCCTCCAAATGATTAACTACCATGGAACTAAATAAATTAACTAATAAGAAGAACTGCCAAAATCATCCATGATAACCATTGTATAACAAACACATAAACTCCCAGTTGTTAGCTCAATATTTTTTTCTAAACAAAAAAATTAAAAAGGAACAAATATAAGAACTACCAACAATAAGTTAAGTTAACAAAAGCTCATTCGAAGCAGTAACCGTCACTTGTCACTAACTGAACAATCGATCAAAAGAAACAGAAACAAAATCCCCATCCTTTATGAGCTCAAAATCTTTAAATTAAGCAGAGACACTAATGAAACCACAACCAGCAATAAAAACACTAATGCCATTGATCAAAATTCATGAAAAGACAAAAAAATTTCCACAAGCATTGTGTAAAGTTTCAATATTTTTAATCGAAGAACCCCTCATTAACAAAAATAAACAAACATGCGTATTACAAAAACCCTTCAGTCCCACCAACCATTAAACCCCAACCCCACAAACCATAATCACATGCAAAAGAAAACCAAACAAGCATATTAATCCAAAATCATTACATCAAACACACCCACTTAATACAAAATAAACTAAACAAGCAATATACAGAGGCTGCTCGCCTCCTTTTAACATTCGTGCCAAGCAATAAATGGAAGCATCGGTGTCATTACCTCTCATAGACTTGTGAAGAGCATTGATCAAATTATAGTGCTCTTCCCTTGCTGTCATAAACAAGATGCCGCTGTTCAGCAATGGTTTTTGACTTTGCAAAATCACTGACAGCTTCCTCTTTTTTCAAATGCTGTGAAAACTTAGCATCTTCCCTAAAATCAACTTCACCTTGTTCGCCCACTACAACCATATCAACATCAATCTAAGATTAACGTAAAGAGTTGCACTTTAGACCCAAATCCTAACATTTTAAGAAAGAATTTGGAAAAACAAAATTGTGATGTTGAAGTACCATACCTGTTCAACTATCTTCTCAACACCAAGAATATCGCCAAGTTTTGAGCCGGCAAGCTCCCAAAAATGTTGGCGTGACTTATTCATACTCTATTTCTCATGAATTTCTCTAACCAGAGCAGATCATTTGCGCGAAATACTCCTAGCCATCGCTGCTCTAAGGTGAAAAAAAAATTGCACAACACTAAAATGTGCAAGAGAAAATAAAACTAATTCACAGCTAGTGAGCCTCACCGACAGTGGTAGAGGTGGCCGATTCTTGGCTACATAACCTTGTGAATAAACAACTACAAAAGATTCTTGGCTTAAGCAAAAGCCAATTTGTTCACAACCAGCAACTTCTAGGTCGAACAACTAGCAATAGTGCCGATCGAGCTAAGGATTCTTCATTCTTCATTCGTCTTGAGTCTGAGACTGAGCGATAGATCTTTGGAGGCTTAGCTTGTAATTGATGAGGAAAAGGACGGAGAAAACAAAGAAAGAGATAAAGAGAAAAAATATATTATACAATTATATAAAATACAAATTAGGCAAAAAAAAAATTATATAAAATACAAAGAAAAAAAAGAGATAATAGTGCGAGTGGGACCGTTTGTGGGCCCGTGATTGAAGTTTAACGGGAGATTGAATGACAGACGTTAGAGAGGGGCTTAAATAGACCAAAAACGTAAAACCCTGGTATATTTGACCCTAAAATTCGATGGGGTTATTTGAGCTTCGCTGGAAACATTAGGAGCAAAAATGAATCTTTTCCCTTAAATTAATTATGAATTATTCATTACAAAAGTATGAAGATTAAAATGCTTAATTTTAAAATAATAAGGACTGCAATGCATAATAAGCTAAACATTAGCAGTGTTTTCATAAGTAACCATTAAAAATTGTAAAAAAAGAAAGAAAAACAGAGCTTCCTCTCCTCCCGAGCAAAAATTCAAGCGTAGCTCTCTGTTTCAATGGCGATTCGCTCGCTTATTTATGGTCTTAAACGGTAAAAGCTTACTTCTCATTCTTTGTTTCTGTTTGCAATTTGATTTTGATTGAAGAGCACAAAAAAAAAAAAAAAAACTGTTTGCAGCTCTCTCAATGAGTATACTGTTTGATTTGCAGTGGTAGGCTTCAATTTCAGAGCAGAAACCTCTCCATGTCCATTTCTTCACGAGCTTCGCCAGTTGATCATGATACCAGTACCAATGCCAGTGGCAACCTTAAAAATCAAATTTTGAGACTAAAATCGCGTGGTTCAAGTTTAACAGCAACCTCTGTACTTCAAAATTGGATCGATAATGGCCGCAAGGTTACAATTTCCCAGCTCAGATACATCTCTTCATTACTCGTGAAATCTAGGCGTTATGAGCACGCGCTTCAGGTTCTTAGCATTTTCTTAGTTTTCGAAATTTTAATAAGCAGGTTAGATAAAGTTAAATTTTTGAGATTATTGTGTTTCTATAATGCTTTTCAATATACAGATATTTACATGGATGAAAACTCGAAACAATTTTTGCTTTTCGGAATCAGATCATGCTATTAAATTGGAATTGATTATAAAAGTGCATGGTTTAGAGGAGGCTGAAGAGTATTTTAAGCTTGTGCCACCTGATTCTGTGACAAGAAAAGCTGCCTCTTTGGCCCTTCTTCATGGTTATGTAAAAGAAAGAGACATTGTTAAGGCTGAAGCTCTTATGATGAATTTAGTAGACTCGGGGTTGGTTGTGAATCATCATCCATTTAATGAGATGATGAAACTTTATATGGCTGTGTCACGGTACGAGAAAGTAGCACTTGCGGTTGAACAAATGAAGCGTAATAAAATACCTTTAAATGTTCTTTCTTATAATCTCTGGATGAGTTCATATGGTGAAGTGCGTGAGGTTGCTAAAGCTGAGATGGTTTATAAAGAAATGGTGAATGATAAAAATGTTGAAGTTGGTTGGAGCACTTTGTCTACTTTAGCTAATGTTTATACAAAGGCAGGACTTGTTGGTAAAGCTCTTTTCGCTCTTAAAAATGCTGAGAGCAAGTTGTCAGCTAGTTGTCGCCTTGGTTATTTCTTCCTCATTACACAATATTCATCGTTGAAGAATAAGGAGGGAGTTCGGCGGCTTTGGGAAGCTAGTAAAGGAGTGAATGGAAGAATGACATGTGCAAACTACATATGTATACTGTCGTCCTTGGTTAAGGTGAATGACCTTCTGGAAGCTGAGAGAGTGTTTAAAGATTGGGAACTCACTTGTAGGAAGTATGACATTAGGGTCTCTAATGTCCTTCTTGGTGCGTATGTGCGCAAAGGACTGATGAACAAAGCTGAGTCATTGCATCTCCATACACTAGAGAAGGGTGGGTGCCCAAATTACAAGACATGGGAGATTCTAATGGAGGGATGGGTGAAGAGTAAAAATATGGATAAAGCTGTCATGGCCCTGAAGCAGGCTTTCTCCATGCTGAAACATTGTCATTGGAGACCATCACATGGTATTATAATTGCTATTGCAGAGTACTTAGAGAAGAACAGGAATTTTGAAGATGCAAATCAATTTATTCAGGTTATTCATCATTTGGGTCTTGCAAGTTTACCACTGTACAAAATACTTCTTAGGATGCACATCCATGCCCAGAAAGCAGCTTTTGACATCCTTAAGATGATGGAGAAGGATGGTATTTTGATAGATGACGAGACTTCTGCTCTTGTTCAAGCAGTTCCCTCATATGTGTAATCAATCAAAGGTATTGATTATTGTAGCGGATTCTGGCAGAGGCTAGTGGACAACAATTAAGACCTCTTCCAAAATGCTTCTTTGGGAGTGAGGAAAGCCCAACAGATTACTTGCTGCAGGCAAATCTATCTTAATTCAGTGAATTGCTTCTTTGCTTTTAAGAGTGCTGTGTTAATTGGTGAGTTATATGTCTGGCCATGAGTATCCTTCAAACATCCTTATTGTTTATTACAGAGGAAGAAGAGGGTGTTACCAATGTTGTGCAGATACTGAAAATGGATGATACTTGGGTGTTGGGACAGCCACTGCATGGATTCATTTGGCTGTGATACTTGTCCGTATTGACGTTCTCTCATGACCACTTTGTTGAATTGTGGTACAAGCAACAAACAGGTAATGTAAAGTGAAGAAAATTTTATTTTGCAAATATTGTATTGCATTACTTTCCAGTCATAAAAAAAAGCACCTTGTTTTACATGATAACTAGAGATAGTGTGCAGGCACCACTAGCATTTATAGTCACAATGGTGATGTTCCCTTGCATTCCAAAGCGTCTGTGTTTATAAATGATGCTGAAGGCTTACTTTTTTCCCCCATAAGAAACAGAGTATTGATAGTGAGTTAAAAATTGTTGTGACTAATTTGTAATTATTAGAAATACACAAAATGATATTGACATGTTGCCAAACAATTTAGCTGAGTTTTATTTTTCCTTTAATCTCATGACATGATATTGGATTGTGAATGCAGCTGACAACACATAGTCAATGTGCAATCATGCGCAAAAGACAGGCAGGCTCCATAGGATTGTTCAAGGAGAATGTTCAAAGTGGTGCATGCTGATGAAACTCTCCTATGTACCCTACCCTTTGAGGTGCTCTTGCAATTTATCCTGGATAAGGATACATTCCTTGACGGCTAGTACTTAAAAAAATTGTCAAGCAAACGTTGAACAGTAGCATGGTCTCTGCATTGATCACTTCTACCTTGTGATTTACTCCAAAAAATCAAGTACAGCAATCGTCAGATAGCTTACTGTTTCCGCTTGAGAGAGTCTTACACTCCCAAAACAACTTCCAGTTTAGATTCTCTTAAATCCCTGTTGTTATGTTGTTTTGATGCTCATATTATGTACAAACACACCTGATGAAATAGGAAACTAGTAAACCAATGGATGTCTGGAAGAGTTTATTATTGTGCATCTGTCAGTCAATCAGTTTGGTAGTAACAATTATTTTCGAAAAACAAAGATGTCATGTAGTATGATGTGATCATCTATGTCCATATTAATTCAGTTCAAAGGAGATTAATACTTATTTTTGAGTCCTCCCTGAAAACTTGAGCACTTCGCAGACAGATACAGTGTTTGATTTCCTGAACCATATTTGAAATTTTAAAGCTTCAGCGGCATAAGCGGACATACAGTGTAGAGATGCTGATTCATCATCTATGATTTAGCAACCAAGGCAGCTTAATAAATGAAGTAGGCTAAAAATATGTGATCAAGTTTGTCCGAATCACTGCTCCTAATCTTGCCAGTAGACCAGCAAAGCCATCCGCGCAAAGCATCACTGATAATGAAAAAAAAAAAAAGATAAGATCATTGCCCGGTATTGTTGTCTTTAGAATCCAGACAACTGGAATAAAATAGGTACAGTTTCATACATTGCACGCAGCTCAAAAAGCTTCAGGTTGATATCTTGACAAAGGCTCAAGGAACACATTCTTTAACTGGGGGAAGTTCCATGAATAGGCGTACTCTGTATCAATCAACTTCACATCTGCTATCTGCTATTTCCTAAAGAATTATAGCCCATTGCAATCCATCCAGCAGCAATGTCCACATAGTTTACATATAGTTTCACCTCCAAAGAACTCCTACCCTTCAAGACCACCACCAAAGTCTTGAGATGCTCTTGAGCTTCTGCTGCTGCCTTCTCTTTCTCCTCACCTTCTGCCATGAATGATCTCATAATCAATACGCTCTGGAAAAGAACCTGACTCTCTTTCCACTCGTCAATGTATTCCACAATCACCAAAGACTCCGCCAAGGGTTTACCTTCATTTTTCTGTGAATAGGGTTATTGCATTGCAGCAGCAAATAACTGAAGATCCTCTTCAATGTACTCATACTGTTGTACTCTTTGAATTTTAAAGCCCACTTCACTCTCAGGTCAGAGGCAAAATAAAAGCTACACCTCCTCCTGCCATTCTTATTTTCTGCTAGTGCCAGGCACAGTCAGATGCCTAAATGTACTCTTATATAAAGCAATGTTGTATATGTAGTCTTAAGTTTTCATTTAACGACTTTGACCAGTGTAACCACACACAAACATAAGCAGCCATTTAGTTGAACAAAGATAGCTCAATCAGCGATTTTTATGCCCAACTAACTGTTCACTATTTGCTGGCATAATACTGAATTGAAATGATTAAAATTTCAAGTGACACATACCATTAAAGAAAAAAAAAACACGAAGAAACAAACAACAACAACAACAATAATTCCTGTTAGTTCACATGTTCATCCCTCATGGTTCAACCTATTATAATTTGTTGAATGGAGAAGCATGACAAGCACAATTCCATCACAGGTTATCAAGATATTCAAATGTGGCACTTGGATGCAAAAATGCATAAATTCATTTGATTAACTGCAAAAGAAACATTCTTTCCTTTTTATATATGAAAATGAACTGTGACGGTTAGCGTACATAGCCAAGCTCATTATTTGTTTAATGAGTGAGCTGAACCAGAATTACTGTGCTCTTGTGCACCCCGCAGTCATCATACAAATGCCTCTAGATATGTGAACCTTACAAGTATTACAAAATATCAGCACAGCTGGGAATCAAAACCCTCAGCCGTTTCTCCATTTCTTGCTATAATCTCAATCAGCGAAGCTGAAGACTCGAATTTAGTTATCATTTTAAGGATGATACAGCTAATGCAACATTTCTTGAGATCCTGTCATGTATTGGTTCCTGCATGAAGACAAGAAATTATATTTTGTCATACAATGCCACTTTACTTACTACCATAAAGGAACAACATAATGTTGCATATTCCACAACATATCAAGGGTATATTTAATGAAATTTACCTCTGTCGATGGCAACTCGAATTTTGATTTAGTTATTGTCTCGTACAAGAAAATATATCTATACAAAGAATGAAAGAAAAAAAAAAATATCAGCAACACTGCTATTGACACTATGATAAACTACATCTCAAACAAAAATATTTATCATGAAAGATGTTGCTTTTAACTAGTCCATTTCATCAAAGTGTTGTTGGTACGCCATAAACCATTGCTCATTTAATTGTCTGCATGTGATGATTTGAATAAAGGAATAGTGACATAAACAACAAACCTCCATGCTAGCTCACAAACAAGTTCTTCAGGAGCACTAGGAAGGACCTAAAATTTGCAACAACAAATGAGAACTGAAAGACAAGATAATATGCAGATAAACTAAAAATGTCTATTAGCCTTCTAAGGCTGACTTGCCTCATCTTCATATGGATTACAGTGATCCTTAAACCACAACCTCAAGAACTCCTGAAAAATGGAGACATTTATCTTAGAATTAAGAAATTGATGTTACACAAGTGATCCACACTACAAAAACCACCCTTACCCAAACATTGCTCAAAATAAATATTGCACATACAGAACGATATTGGCACATAAATGAAGCAGTAAATGCAGTATATATACACAAGGATAAGAGACAAACTTCAATAAAATAACACACCTTATCAACATTCTCAGGTTCAAGACCCTTTTGAAATCGCTCCTCGTAGGAATGGGCAATCCAGTATCTGCTTGAGTCAGGTGTATGTACCTACCATTGTAGGAAAATATGCTAAAACTCATAATGAGATTAATTGGTCTAGGGTGAAATGTGCATGCATAATTCTGTGCTAGTCATAAGAGATAAAGAGTGAGATCAAATTATATCAAAGTGAAAATAATTTCAAACCTCATCAATCAGTAGAACTGAACCATCAGTACCCTTTCCAAACTCATATTTTGTGTCTACTAATATCAAGCCATGGTCCAAAGCTATGCGCTGCAAAACAGAGCTAGTCATATTGCCCGTTATAATGAAGACGATTAACTCATTTTATGTGATGCCGAAACAAGATTCATCCTTTAAATATAAATACATTTCTTAATAGGTTTAACCAAACGCTTTTAGTGGAGCTGTTTGAAATCACCTGCCCATACTCAAATAAGCTCAGTGCTTTTCTGCTTGCCTCATCATACTCAGCTTTAGTCATCAGCCCACGGTCAATTATCTGCAAGGCACATAACAACTGAAATAAGATTTAAAAAAAAAAAAAAACAATATTCTACAAAGAAAAGCCAGGCCTTGGGCAGAAATCCAGTACATAAAATGAGTCAGATAGAGAGAACTAAGACCTAAAACAAATTTTGCCAGCAATTCAAAGTTCAAATTGGAATCAATTATCAAACCTCGCTTGGAGTTACAGGAACATCATGATCTGCAGCCTTAGTTGTTGGAGTGAGTATGTTTAAAGCCAACTTTTGGTTTTTTACCAGGCCTATGATACAATAATACATCAGTCCATGGCATTTGACTGCCAAGAAATTAAATAGGGAAAGAAACCAACTGGTGAAATGGGAATCACACCATCTGGTAGGAGATTGCCACAATAATTTCGGACACCTTTTTTGTAGACAGTCCATAGCGACGTATCAGTACTTCCAGTCACATATCCTCTAACTAGAAATCAGAAGCACAAGTAATTAGTTGATGAATGGATGAACCATCAACTTCAAATAGCTAAAGTCACCACAATTGTATGGATCTCTTTTGTTGTAATGAAAATAATGAAATAACTACATCCCATTTGGAATTCACTTTCCATGAGAAATAGCCTGCTACAAAGGAAGAAAGAATTCAAGGACAAACATATGAACTAGGAAAATTCTGCATTGGATCAGCGTCCTTGACTTCATTGTGAAGTTCAATCCTTTATATGATTTTAAAAATTCCAACCCAAGTCAGAAAAGAAGATTGAAAGTTCTTAAGCATGAATGCTACTATTACCATATAATCTATCAAAGCTTTTCCTTATATGAAAATATTGCAACTTAAACATATTACTTTATCCAAAGGATAACTCTAGACGTCATGTTCACCAAACTATGATAAACATGACAGAAGTGCTACACGAATCAATGAAAGATGCTCCAAACTATGTTCAAATGAAGCCTGCGAGTGAAAGAAAATCTCATGAAATGCCTACCAACGAATTCAACAGGAAAAACCGAACATTTCTTTGCAATTGTAACATTTTTATCGGGAGCTGAAACAACTGCATTCTGAGTAATATGTTGAGTTTTGTTGAACCACCACAGACTCGTCTCATTTAGAACCTGAAAGCAAGACAATCACTATCAGTTTTTTGACCATAAATTCTTGAACATTCGCATTTAATCAAAATCTCATTAACCACAACTCTGAAGAGAGCAAATCCATAGGCAAACCACGAAAATACCTGGCCTTTGAAGGGAATAGAAGCGAGAATTCTATCAAATGCACTCAGTCGATCAGTTGTAACGAAAACAAGATAATCCCCACCGTCATATATATCTCTCACCTACAAAATCAAGCTGCTTTAATCATTAATCATTCGACACAGCATCAAATCACACTTCAAACAAGAGTTTACGACCTTTTTCGATGAGAAATGGAAATGTAATTTTAAGAAAACCTCAAAAAATCGGGGGAAAAAGATCATTACCTTGCCACGCGTCTTGGATTTAAGACCAGGAACAGTCAAATGAAGATTTGTCTCCGATAAACAATCAGACAAAGACCCTTTAATAGAGCCAAAGACCTCATCTTTACGGCTACTACTGACCAAAGCATCAAGTGACAATTTTTCTTTCTGAGTTGGTTGGTTCTGTGATGACATTACACAAATCCTGGGGTATCTCTTCGATTTAGAATTGAATTTTGGTTCAAAAGAAGAAACTGAAGGGAAAGTCGAACTGGGTATTGAAAAATTAGTGTTGTTGACAAGGGTTTTTGGAGGGTTTAAGGTTCTATAACACTGAGACATCTTCACTCCTTTCTCGAAAACCTTGTCTTTGGCTCCACAAAGCTGTTGTCTTTACATGGAGCCTTATATTTGTCAAGGTATATGGGTCAGACCCGGATTAGTGATGGGTTTGGATACGCCAATATGATTACCAATTATCAAATCAAAGAGCCGTATTAATGCCAGTTCACTAGTTCAGTGTCCTTTTTATATATGTAACAAGTCACGAGTCGTGGTTTTTTAGACTAATATATATATATATATATATTTTTTTTTATATATATAAAGAAAAAAATCTTTTTGCTAAAAAGTCTAAAACCCAGACCACAACGTCACCTCTCTTCATCTCTGTCCCTCGATCTAGCAATTTCAATATCTAAAGATTCGATTTTGTTTCCGGTTTGCTGTTATTGATTTTGTGGTATCTTGAATTAGAGATTTCTAGGGTTTCAAGAATCGATCTGTTTCATATTCTTCTCCTTGTTTATCTAAGGAACCCACCAATTTGTGCATTTCTACATTTTGCAATTGCATTTTGGCTTATAAAGGTTCGTTCTTTTGCCCCAATTTTAGGTTTCTTATCCTTATCGATATCTTTGATGAATTGTAGTTTCCATGGATATTTCAATTTAGTGTTACCTCCGATTCTTGACATCTGATGCAAAAAGTAATCTAATTCTTTTTTCAATTGAGATCTCGTTTTAGGGTTAATCTTGGATCACATGAAACGTTAAAATGCTATTTTTTCTCTCAATTTTTGAGCAATCAGAGGTTTAATGAAAGAATTTTGATGTTAAACTTATGGGCTTTCTGATTGTAGGAACAGAAGACCCTGAGATGCAGTTTTAAATTTTTAATTCAATGTATTGTTAGAGCAATTGCTTATCATATAGTGAGTTTCGTGATGCGGAAGAAGAGGAAAGGAAGTGAAACTGAGGATGTACAAAATGATGCACTGACAACGCCAAGACATGACATGAAATCGTCAATTCTTAGGTCTCATTATTCTCTAGAAGATTACAATAGGCTAAAGAAAAGATGCAAAGAAGAAGATGTGTGTAATGAATCTGCTAGTTCTTTTAAGAGTAGGCTTGCTGGCATTGCCACTGCTCCACCATGTGGTGCTTCATCTTCGCTAGTGCCACCAGGAAGAGGTCTTAAGAGGAAGATAGGGTGCATTGATGCTGCTACTCAAACAGGCAGAAAGAATAAGATTGAGGATGATTATGTTTCAGGTGCCACTATTGGACGTGGTAAATTTGGGTCAGTTTGGTTATGTAGTTCTAAGGCAACTGGAGTAGATTATGCTTGTAAGACCTTGCGTAAGGGAGAGGAGACTGTTCATAGGGAGGTGGAGATAATGCAGCACTTATCTGGCCATCCTAGGGTTGTGACGTTGCATGCTGTGTATGAGGAATCAGACTGCTTTCATCTTGTGATGGAGTTATGCTCTGGGGGTCGTCTCGTTGACCAGATGGTTGAAGAGGGCCAATACTCAGAACAACGTGCTGCTAATATATTTAAAGATGTGATGTCAGTTATTAAGTATTGCCATGATATGGGAGTTGTTCACAGAGATGTAAAGCCAGAAAATGTGCTTCTCATGAACTCGGGTAAGATAAAGCTTGCGGATTTTGGTCTGGCCATGAGAATTTCAAATGGTGAGTCTTCTACGTCACCTCTAACCAATGTATGTTTGCTTACTAACACTTTCTGTACTCTTTGACATAAGAATGATGATGAGGAATAATAAAGCCTAAAGTTTTTTTTCTTCTTTTTCGATTTTAATTTTCAGATGCACTTTGTTTACTTCAACATAAAACAAGATAGGGCCAATTGATAAAAAATGAGGAAAATGGTTGCTTTACTTAACATAAAATGAGATACAATAATTTCATCACCTGGCAGTTTGAGATATTGTGTATACTATGGAGAATTTATGCTTATATTAACATGTATATATTCTATAATCTTTTCCATTAGGATTTTTTTTCCTTTGTATTTCATGTGGTGTGGATTGAACTCGTTTCTTCCTTTGATAACCTTAAACTTTCTAATATATTAGCTTTTTTTTCATTTGAAACAGAATTTTCTCTGTGTTAAATTTGTATAAAAGATGTTGAAATATCTCTCTAGGAACTTGTACTTGATGGTAGATTCTGGACCCCTAGAAATTATTGACTTGTTCATGAAATCTCCTTTGTGCAATGAAATTCAGGTCAGACATTATCTGGTTTAGCTGGAAGTCCAGCATATGTCGCCCCAGAAGTCTTGTCAGGAAATTATTCTGAGAAGGTTGACATATGGAGTGCTGGTGTCCTCCTCCATGCTCTCCTGGTGGGTGTTCTTCCATTTCAAGGTGACTCCTTAGAAGCTGTTTTTGAGGCAATCAAGAATGTAAAGCTTGATTTTCACACTGGGATCTGGGAGTCCATATCTAAGCCTGCTCGTGATCTAGTTTCAAGGATGCTGACAAGGGACGTTTCAGCAAGGATAACTGCAGATGAAGTGCTAAGTAAGTAAAATTTCTGAGAAAAAAAAAAAAAAAAACACTATTCCCATTCGCCTCCAATGTTATGTCTATATTTATGTATATATTTAATCTTTTTCCTCCCCTACAGTTTCATACCTATGTTCCTGTTTTCACTGATAGTTGAACATCAATTCCTTTTTTCACTTCATCATATGCATGTTCTTATTTCTGTTCCTTCTAGTCTAATATATTCTGGATTCGGTCATTGAACTTGATAATTGACTTTTGCATGACCTTGTCTGCTAGAGCAATTGAGACTTTTTCTTTTAGTCCCCACCCCCACCCTTTAAATTGACCTTTCGATTGGATGTTGATTCAGGGCACCCGTGGATTTTGTTCTACACAGAACGCACCTTGAAGACACTGGCCATTAAGTCGAAACAGAAGAACCAAGTTGCACAGGCTTCCTGCCAGGCTGCCAGTGCACCTGCACTGGAGACGAATGGGAAGAAATTAGAAAATGGTTCCCTTGCTGAGAATTCAAATCACTGTTCTTCATTTGACAGTTCAAGCAGCAAGTCAGAGGAGCAGGATGAATGTGGTTTCGTGGATGCACTCGCGGTAGCAATTTCTAATGTGAAGATTTCGGAGCCGAAGAGGAGCAGATTGTGCGGGCCTTCGGGCCCAATAGAGCAGCAGCATTCATCTAACCTAACAGCTAACAATCTCTGTAGAGCATTTTGATCCTGCTGATTAACTGACAACACTAACAACATTATCTCCACTGTTTTTGAAGCTGGGGAGTTTAAAGAAACATGCCCTGATTCAATTTTCAGTGGGTAAAAATGGTTCAGAGGTCAGCATAATGACCCATATATCACATCCTATCTAGTGTTATTTCTTTTTAGGGTGTATATGGCTACAATGCTTCTCAGTTCTCATGTTGGCAAATAACCTAATAATGGCGCTAGCCTGATGTACAGCATTCTGTAAATAGTCTCTTTACCTATTGGTTCTGATTTATATATTCTTTTTTTATTTTCACTGCTGCATTTGTTGCATGGTTATTTGGATATGTCAGATGTAAAAATGCAAGATTATTATAAACTACATACATCTTGAGAGGTGAGAAAATTATTGAAGTTACTCTTTGAGCTTCACGTAGTTCATGGCCTTTGAATTGGTTAGCTGAAGACGGCAGCTTCAGTTTTCTTGGTAGACGTTCCTCCTCCTCCAATGGTGGGATCTCAACTTATATCAGCTTATAAAGGTTAAATGCATTGTTTCACTCTTGAATTTTACACGATTAATCTCTTACATTTCTCAACTTTTATTATTTTCTATTCAATTTTTAAGTTTTTATTTTGAACATTTTTCACGTTTTAATTTGTACATTTTGGTTCCATTTAACTCGTACAATATCAAAAAGATAAAAATTCAATTTCAAATGATTTAAAACACATAAATGCTAATTTTAACTTCAAAACAATATAAATAAAATTAAAAACTAATATCAAAAAAGTTAGAAAAATTTTATTTTAATTATATTGAAAGTTTTTATTTTTAATTATATTCTCTCTTTCATTAAATATTATTTTAATTTATATAAATTGTTCTTGTATTCATATCAACATTGATTTAAAAAATACTTCAATTTTATGTAATATAGGGGAGGTTGAATTAGACATAATGAAAGTTGAGAAATGTTAAAGGTGAATTGAGTAAAGTTCAAGGGTGAAAATGTGCATTTGGCCATTAAGAAAGGGAAAGAAGAGCAAAAACAAATGCACATATATCAACAATTAGCAAAGCAGTTTATCTTTATAAACACATACAACGAGACACATAAATTAGATTGTCTTCTACATCACCTCTGACTCTGAGCAATTAGATTAAGGCTTTTCTCTTTTTCTGTCCGATTTCAATTTTCATATGCACTTGGTTTACTTGAACATAAAACAACATAGGGCCACTTGATAAAAACTATAACAACTGGTTGGTTTACTTCAACTTAAAATGAGATACAATCACTTGATCACCTCGCAGTTTGGGATATATATGTGTACATTTTGGACAACTTCTGCTTATATTTGTCCACACATGTATATACTTCATTAGGAATTTTTTTTTTTTTATTTCATGTGGAGTGGATTGAATTCATTTCTTTCTTTGATACCCTTAAACTTTCTAATATTTGTTTACTAATTATTAGCTTGCTTTTATTTTTTTTTTTAACCTTTGAAACAGAATTTTCTCTGTATTAAATTTGTACAAAAGATGTTGAAATATTGCTCCAGGAACTTTACCCCTAGAAATTATTGACCTGTTCATAAGATTTCCTTTGTGCAATGAAATGCTGAAATGCAGGTCAGACATTATCTGGTTTAACTGGAAGTCTAGCATATGTTGAAGCCTTTTTTGTGAAGCGTCGGAATCAACATTTTCAGTAATTTGCTAATATAAACAATTATAGCTACAACATTTTCACCCTCAAAAAATTCAAATATCTTGGCAACAGCCTATCACATTCATCTGAGATAAATACGCGTCCGAATTTAGCATCTAGCTTCAAGTTGTTGTAGTTACTCCCATAAAGATCATGATGAGCCTTTGGAGGCACAAATAAAGCTGCTATGAATTCAACAACACAACTGACTCCAACCCAAAGGCTTCTCATCACTGAAATCCTATTGAGCAAAACAATACAAACTATTGCTAAGACTGTTTCAAAGTGAAAAAACAAAAGTAGTAGTAAAGCTGAAAACAAAACCGAAGAAAAGAAAAGTAGTTTGAGTTGTTTTATTGAATAAAATAAAGGGCCTTACATTAACGGATAAATGCTAAAAAATAGCAACTGATATAAATATCAATCCCATTTACTCCTAAAGACTAGACACATATCTGCCACTTGCTTTTTTTTCCAAGACAAAAGGAGTGTTCATTGCAGTGAAAAAGCATCATGTATCCTAAATAAGGCATAAGCCCTACACTACTTTGAACACCTGCCAACAAAAGAGAAAATTCAAGAAGAAAAACCAGACATAAAAGCCAACAGCTCGAGCTATTGAGGGCCTTTCTTGCCAACTGATAGGCAGCCCAATTACACATCCTATTAACATAATAAAAAGAAAAGGAGCTATTTTGCACTAAGATAGCTCTAATGTCTGGGATGACAGTATTAACCGAGAGAGCAGCCTGCGATTCATTAGTTAAGGCATCGATAACCACCTTACAATCACCTCCAAGCATCACTTTCTTTAGATTACAGGATAGCGCGAAAGAGACTGCTTCCTTTAGAGCCAAGGCCTCAAGCACCAGAGGGCCTGTTATGTGAAGGACTTTGCGTGCTATCTCTTTAAGATAGTCTCCTTTATGGCTTCGCACAATCACACTTATGGCTCCATTATGGTTTCGCACAATCACACTTATGGCTCCATGATTTTCCTTACAGCAGCATCAAAATTAATTTTGATTGCATCTTCAGGTGGAGGTGACCATATTAACCTAGCTTTTCTCATCATATCCAGCCCTGTCAAGAAAACATTTCTAAAAACTAGCTCATTTCGAGCTTTCCATATTTGCCACGAGACAAAGGCAGCTTGCTGAATCAATTGCTCCTCATCAGGCTGTGATTTAAATCCCTGGATTAGCTGTCTCCAAATATCTTGGCTTGAAGAACCAAGGATAGCGTCAATTCTGATGCTAAAAGAGGTGGGAACCAAGCTGTGTGAGCAATCTGACATGGAAAAATAAATGAGCACGGGATTCCTGTTCACCACAATTTTTACAGCATCCTACTACTCCAGGAATTCCTTTTTCCACTTCTCAAACCCACAAGCAGCCCATTTATTAAAAAGAGGGGGTTATGTTATTTGGTAATTACAAATAATATTTTGAAAAGGAATTATTCTCCTTCATTCCCTTTACAAAAGGGAAAAATCATTACATCCCAAATTGGGGTGTAAAGGAGGGGAAATCAATTTATATAAGTTGACGTTTTTATCTTTATTATTTTATTGATAATTCTAAAATAACCCTTTTATATATATAGGTTTTCTTTCTTTTCTAATTTATTGTTCTTACTTCTCCCAAAAATTATTTTTAGGTTGGTTTTTTCCCTATATTTTTTTAAATTACTAGTTTATTAATAAATTGATACTTAAAAAAAATTTATATTGACAAATTAGTGCACTTATGTAAATCAACAAAATATGTGTATAATTTAAAATATCAAAATTGTAATATAATATAAATATGTGGGAATATGAATTATATAAATGTAATATATTGATTTATTTATCTTTTTACAATTATTATTTCATTCTCCTTCTACTTATCCAAACACAATTCTAATATTTCTCCTTACTTTACCTTTCCATTTATTTTTTATCATCCAAATACAATTTGATCTAAAATTTCCCTTCCCCTCCCTTCCCTTTCCTTTATATTCCCTTCCCTTCCCCTTCTCCTTGTGTTGCCATGCATAGTGTAAATGAAGATCTTGATTTTACTAGGAAGTGCCAATTTCCAAAGTTCATTCCATTTAGGATTTCTAGTCTAAGTCCCAACCTTATCAGTGTCCCTGCAAATATTTTGGGCCAGATGACACCCTGAACTAACTTAATATTTCCCATTCTTTGTGAAGTGCCACACTAACTGATCTTGGTTCCCAGAAAAGCTTATTGGAATGGCTAAAATGGTAGCAGCATCCATTTCGCAAAACAAACATCTAGCAAGGATCTCATTCCATTCCCCATGTTCATGAGTCCTTTAATTGACTAACCCAGTTAGGAAGAGTGACTGGTCTATCCGCCAACTTTGGTATGAATAGAAACCATCCCATTTCCATGTACTGAATTGAAGAAGATCCTGTCCTTAGCTGCCATCTAAGCCCTCTACCAGAAGTTTTTGCACTTCTAAAATGCTTAACCAGCAGGCCCAAGAGGGTTCTAAGACCAGGACTAGGACTCTTGACCTCCTAAGACTAAAACTCTTCACCCAACAAAGACATGCACCTTAAGAATTTCAACGAAAATCTTCAATGAAATTCTTAATTGTAGGAAAATCTTCAACGAAACCTATTGCTAAGACTGCTACAAAGTGAAAAAACAAAAGTAGTAGTAAAGCTGAGCTGAGAAAAAGAAAAGAAAAGTAGAATGAGTTTTATTGAATAAAATAAAGGGTCTTGTATCAATGGACAAATGCTAAAAAATAGCAACTGATATAAATATGTCGCTAGCAGGGATACATGTCGCAGCTCGTGACATGCATTCGTTGTCGCTGGTGGGCGCAAAGTTCATTATGCCCTTTTCATTTTTTTGAATTTTTTTTAAAATAATTTTTTATTTTGTTTAATTTTTTTGAAATATAAAACTTAAGTTGCACATGAGTAAACCCGTCGTATCAAAATTTAAACATTTGTAGCCTATAAATTTTTTTTATTAATCTAATGAAAAAAATTTGAATTAAGAGACAAAATGGTAATTACATCACCGGTTGCGACGCACTATAGCATCGCAACCAGCAACACTAATCTTTATCCTATAAATATCAATACATCAATCCCATTTACTCCCAAAGACTAGACACATATCTGCCACTTACTAAAGCAATAAAAACAAGCCAAAACAAATGACATGTACCTTAGAGCATCTCCAATGCACTCTTTATTTAACATAAACTCTTTATTATAAAGAGTGATTGTGAAAAATAGGACTCCAACCCACTCTTTAAATCTAAATTATAGATTAGAGAGTGAGTTTGGCTCTCTATATGTAGAGAGCCAAAATTCATTGTCTATACCAATGGTTAATTAATGCACTCATATTTTTCATACATACCCTTATTTTCTATTGGTTTCTTTTATTACCTAAAAATTTTTTCTCTTTCTTTCCACAATATTCAAAAATTAAAATTAAATGCTTATAGGATAAAACAAAATGAAAGAGTGAAATATAAAGAGTGCATTAGACTTAAAAAAATTTATTTGCTCTTTATATTGAAAAATTCTTTAAAATGCTCTTTATTACCTAGAATATGTTCTTTATTTTAAAGAGTACCATTGGAGATGCTCTAAGAGCATTTCCAATAGTACTCTTTATTTTAAATAAAATCTTTTGTTCAATAAAGAGCATCTCAAGAAATTTTTAAATATAAAAGAGTAAAGAAATTTGTACAATATATTTTTAATCTTCATTTTACTTTATCTAATAAATATTAATGTTTAATTTCTTTTTCCTTTATTTTTTACAAGATTTTCCTTTCTTTATTTAATTTTTTTCTTTCATTTGATGAAAAAGAAAATTATTTTCAATAAATAGATAAACATCAATTAATATTCTGCATGAAAAATTGAAATTGTTTAGAGTAGAGAGTGATATTTGGCTTTTTATATGTAGATGGATAAATCTCACTCTCTACTCTAAAATAAAAATATAAAGAGTGTATTGGAGACTTTTTTTTATTTCAATCTTTAAAATAAAAAATTATACTTAAATAAAAAGAGATGTTCTAATTATAGTATATTATCTCCACAATTTCCCCTAAATAATACCTTCACATGCTAATAAATGCTCCACATAAATAAATTTAAAACTCCATTTTTCTATTAAAAAAATTATTTCTCTCTCTTGATTTAAAAAAAAAATTATATTTCTCTCTCCCATCCAAACAGCCCCTTATTCCACATAAACATTCAAAATAGAAGTCCCTTTTCTAATCACGCGCAGGTTTCTGATACTCTCCCTATCCATCCGCCACGCATAAGATGCCTTACAAATTCCAGCACTCGTCGTGGAGCTTTCTGCGAGAATCTTCACGCGGAAAACTTGAGAGTAGCGAACCTTTCATACGAGATGACCAAAATGCCCCCCCTCCACAACATCACAAGTGACAATATCTATAATTCACAATACTGCTCCTATATATATATAATCACCGAGGTAACGCTAATATTTTGTTGCTAAAACACCTTAAATTTAAATCTCCTCCTACGGCCGCCACCACCAACACCGCCAGGTCTACAGTCTCTGCCACCTCCTCTTTCTCTCTCTCTGTCTCTGTAGATTTTCTAGCCTTGGAGGCGCTTGAAAGAAAACCGTTAGAAAAATAAAACCATAACCCAAAAACCAGAAAAGAAAAAGTGAAAAAACCAGACTCAAAAAGTTAAACAAAAACAAGAATTCATCCTTCGACATTAAACTACAAAACCCAGAATTTTTTTTTTTTTGGATTTCAAGGAAAACCCAGAATTTAGTTTTGGATTTCAAGAAAAACCCAGAATTTAGTTTTGAATTTGAAGAAAAGGGTGGGAAGGAAATGATGGAATTCTACATGAGAAAAATTGTTTCTTTTTAAAAAATTGTAACTGTAATTAGTTGTGTGATAATAGTCATGGGTGTTTCAGGAGGCGTTGTTGGAGTTGCAGGTGCTAATGTGAGTAATAGTAGTAGTTGTAGTACAAATGGCACAGCGGGAAGTGGGAATTCTTGTTGTGAAAAGATGAGTACCAAGTGCTGGTGTAGGTGGAGATGGGAGTACCAAAATTATTTGCTTCATCATAGATTACTCTCCTCGGGTTTTGTGTTCTTTTTGTGCTGTTTTGTTTTATACGGTTCAATTGGTATTTTGTATGCCTGGCTTATGTATGCCAAGCCTGGTGATAGTACTAGTGCTGCTGTTATGGGTTTTAACTCTGTTGGGTGTCGTGAAGATAATGAAGGTTCTTGGTCTATTGGTGTTTTCTATGGCGATTCTCCCTTTTCTTTGAAACCAATTGAAACGGCAAGTCTCACTATTTCTCTTTTTCTTTTTAATTATTTTTTTTTGTTTTAATTTTTAAGATTTTGATCTTTGTTGTTTCCCTTTAATTTTATATGCAGTCAAGCTCTGTCTGAATATATTTTACTTGGGCCATTTCTTTCATTCATGACTCGGCTAATTTTTTTTTTATTATTATTATTATTATTGTTTATGCATATTAAATAATTGCTTCACTGATTTTCAACTGATTTTGTTCTTACGAGGATTATTGTGGCTAGTTAACGTTCTTTCAAGAATTCTGTGGGCAATCTCTGTTATTGTTCTGACATGTGGGTTGATGCTGACAGATGAATGTGTGGAAAGATTCTAGTGCAGCCTGGCCAGTTGCTAACCCGGTTGTCACCTGTGCTTCAATATCAGATGCTGGCTTTCCAAGTAATTTCGTAGCTGATCCTTTTCTTTATGTTCAGGTGATTAATTAATCAATTAATTAACTTTTTTTCTTAAGGTTGTACCTGCATATTGAACCCTATCATGTTAAGTTGTTGGTTTGAGTTTGCATCATTCTGTAATCACCTTCACCACTATGTGTAGTTGACTTTTTCATTATTGGTCAATGGCCGACTAGCTTAAGAAATGGAAGGATTCAAGATAGTTGAATTATGAATTCTTTTACCAATTACCAATATCAATATTCTTTTCTCTTAGCACTTGTTGGCATTTTAAATGATCTGAATTTACCAGCAAGTTATTGCCTCCACCTAGTAGCATTCTAACTTTTGAATGCCAGGTTTATATGATTTAAATAATACTCCTTGATCATGGATTTTTTTAGTATTGCAGAAAAGTTAGGCGGGAGGGGTATGCCAAAGGTTATTTAGTTATTGCTTTTTTTTTTTTTTAACATTTTCATCAATGTGGGTAACGATAGAACAACTCAAACGGCTGTTCTAGACCAAGCCAAAGGAATCCATTTGCTGTTTGTACTTTTGTGCGAGGAACTTTCCTCCATTCTGGAAATCTGGGAAGCAGACAAGGATATTTTTTTGAGACACTTTTTCTCCTTTTTATTATATATTTTTAGGAGCAATAATTTGTTGTTATTCTATTGGTTTACAGGGATATTTAACTTTGGAATGAACAGCAGGGTTCTGTAGATAGCAATTAAAATTTGGGTTTGAGAATAGCTTGTCATCTGTCCTGAAGATCCCAATTAAATCTCCTAATGAGAACTCTAGGGTCAAGAATTTGTAAGAAAAGAAAAGAAAAGAAAAACATAGAACAAAAGGACATATCAACAGAGAAGAAAGGGCACTATCATGTGGGGAAATCCTAATGGGATCAATTTCTTTGGAGGAGAAAGCATCGTAAAAATAATAAATTAATCTATCATTGTTCTCAACTCCAAAACAATTTTCTTATTGAAAATATTTTGATTTTAACTTTTTTTTAAAGGTTTTTGCTTGAAAATCTAAAATGTTTTGTACAAGAAAGATTTGGAAAACCACAGTAATCTGTAAGTGGATGCAATTTTTCGCTTCAAAGAAGAAAACTATAGGATTTCAAACTGGAACTTCATTCTTCTCTATATTTTTGGCTTATCTTGTTGTACTTTTCTTTACCTTAACCAAAGAGATGATTGCAAATGTCTCCCCATTATGCAATGTTTTGATTGAAATAAACTAGAACCAGTTGTTTTCTTGATGCATAATTTATTAGGAAGTTTCTCCTCTTGGTCAGCCTTTTCTTTCCTCCTCCTTGAGGATGATGAATCCAGCGAGGGGTGAGAGGCTATTTGGTAGATAAAAAAAATCATTAGCTCGATCCTGATAATCCCTAAACCCAGTGTGAGTTTTTTTAATTTCAACATCC
Organism: Mallotus japonicus; assembly: GCA_949634005.1. Taxonomy (NCBI): domain Eukaryota; kingdom Viridiplantae; phylum Streptophyta; class Magnoliopsida; order Malpighiales; family Euphorbiaceae; genus Mallotus; species Mallotus japonicus. Next base: position 22,348 of record CATIWK010351984.1, read on the forward strand.
TCACTTGGTCGGTCATTTCAGCCCTACTCACATATACAATGCACATGGTTAAGCTCAACCTCACTATTGTATTGATTCTTGTTTTTTCTTACGCAGATTTGTCCCCAAACTAAGGACATCTAATAGGTTGGTTAGAGGATTGTATTTTTTTTTTTTGGGGGGGATGTTAGGCTCTTCTGCTAGACCATCACTTGTATTTTTTTCCTTGTTTTTAAGCAGTGTAATTTGGCCCTCGGAAGGATTACTTGGTGGTAGGTTCTTATACTGAGTTTAGTTTCTCTGCTTAGGTGTCTTAGAGATGTTGAAAAGGTGCCACTTATGCATTTTTATATGCTGGTCTTATATTAGGAATGGGATCAGCTGTTTCGCATATATGGGACAGGTGAAATTTTCTTTCAGTGTTCGGTGCACTCCCTTCTAAGGCTGCTTTTCCGTATGTAAAATAACTAATGAATTTTTGGCATCATAAGTGATAAATTAGAGACTGAGAAACTGTGATGTTTTTAGGAAGATTGAATTGGTAAGAGTCTATTCAGTTGGTTTTGCAAACTGAAACAAACAACAGAAGTTTGACAATAAGAGTGCAATTTTTATTTTAAAATCTATTTTGGGATCTTTTGTGGTGGGACAGTCTGTAGGTTGATGCCTTCTGATCAGTTGTAAATACATGAATCAGCTTGTAAGCATGCTATGTAGCATTTTTAAGGGTACAGTTGCTGCCCTTATTTGGGCTTAACTTGCTCACGTTCTCATCCTCCTTCATTGTGTTTGCTGATTTGATTGCTTGGTATGTAAATGGGAGAATTTACTTTCCTCCAGTCTGTTTTAGGAATATTCTTTGATTATTAAAAATATGTTAGTTTTTGGAATTTTGTTTTTGAAACTCATCCTTATGTTTTTTATTTACTGGATCCAGGGGGATAATCTTTATCTATTCTATGAAACAAAAAGTTCAATTACCATGCAAGGAGATATTGGAGTTGCAAAAAGTACTGATAAGGGGGCAACATGGCAGCAATTGGGCATTGCCTTGGATGAGGATTGGCATCTCTCTTATCCCTATGTATTTGACCATCTTGGTGAAGTAAGACCACAATTCTTTTGCATTCATTAATACAACTGAAGTCAGTGATATGGCCTACTTCTTCCATTATGTGCAAAAAGCAATCTTTGATCTGGACTGCACAGGACAGGTCCTACCTGTCACATTAACTTGACAACATAATTATGGCCATTGTTAATGATTTGGTTCAATCATGTAGCATGGATGTTGAATATAGAAAATTTTCACATTGAAACTTTACTGAACATTGTCGTTTTGGCCTTTGGGGCAGACACTTTTAAATGTTTGTTGACCTTTTGAAGGCATGGAAATTAAAATGTATTTGTATTCTGATCTGAATATAAATATTGTTGAATGATTGCTCATGTGATTTGTTGCTGTTCTTGCAGATATACATGATGCCTGAGGGAAGTGCAAAGGGTGACCTTCGACTTTATCGAGCAGTTAATTTTCCATTGCAGTGGAAATTGGAAAAGATCCTTATAAAGAAGCCACTTGTTGATTCCTTTGTCATTAAACATGATGGAGTATATTGGCTTTTTGGGTCAGATCACAGTGGTTTTGGAATTAAGAAAAATGGACAGCTAGAAATCTGGCATAGCAACTCACCTCTTGGCCCTTGGAAACCACACAAGAAGAATCCAATTTACAATATTGACAAAAGCATGGGAGCTAGAAATGGAGGCAGACCATTTGTGTATGATGGCAACCTTTATCGCATTGGTCAGGACTGTGGTGAAACATATGGGCGCAGAGTGCGAGTCTTTAAAGTGGAAGTTCTCACCAAGGATGATTACAAAGAAGTTGAAGTCTCATTGGGCTTTGAAGAGCCTAGTAAGGGACGAAATGCTTGGAATGGTGCTCGCTACCATCATCTTGATGTACAGCAACTAAGTACTGGTGAGTGGATTGGGGTAATGGATGGGGATCGTGTACCTTCAGGAGATTCAGTCCGTCGGTTCATTCTTGGCTGTGCTTCTCTTGCTGCAGTTACAGCCACTGTTGTAGTATTGGGTGTGCTTCTTGGAGCTGTAAAATGTATCATCCCTCTCAATTGGTGTGCTTACTATGCAGGGAAACGAAGTGATACTCTCTTGGCCTGGGAAAGGCCAAACGTGTTTTCTTCAAAGGTCAGACGGTTTTGTAGCCGTTTGAACAGAGCAGCTTCATCTCTCCGGGCAAAAATAAGGCCTAATACTTTGGCTGGAAGATTGGCTTTAGCAGCAATATTTATAGCGGGAGTTGCACTAACGTGTATAGGCGTTAAATATGCATATGGAGGCAATGGTGCTGAAGAACCTTACCCACTAAAAGGTTACTATTCTCAATTTACTCTATTGACGATGACATATGATGCTCGCCTTTGGAATTTGAAAATGTATGTTAAGCATTACTCAAGGTGCTCCTCAGTGAAAGAGATTGTTGTAGTTTGGAACAAAGGGATACCCCCCAAACTGAGTGATCTGGACTCTGCTGTGCCTGTTAGAATTAGAGTAGAAAACCAGAATTCATTAAACAATCGGTTTAAAAAGGACTCTTTGATAAAGACCCGTGCTGTTCTTGAGCTTGATGATGATATTATGATGACTTGCAGCGATGTTGAGCGAGGATTCAACGTATGGCGCCAGTATCCTGATCGGATTGTTGGATTCTATCCTCGACTCATTAGTGGAAGCCCATTGAAATATAGGGGTGAGAAATATGCCCGCACTCATAAAGGTTATAACATGATTCTTACTGGAGCAGCTTTCATAGACAGTAAGTTGGCTTTTGAGAGGTACTGGGCTGAGGCTGCTAAGGCAGGGAGGGAATTTGTGGACACAAATTTTAATTGTGAGGACGTACTATTGAATTACTTGTATGCAAATGCAAGCTCATCTAAGACTGTTGAATATGTCAGACCAACATGGGCAATAGACACATCAAAATTTTCAGGTGCTGCAATAAGCCGAAATACGCAAGCACATTACAAGATAAGAAGTAATTGCCTCCAGAAATTCTCAGAAATGTACGGAAGCCTAGCTGGCCGGAAGTCAGAATTTGATCGGCGGAAGGATGGATGGGATTTATAGAGATGAACTAATTCTAGAAGTAAGCTACTCACATACTCTTCTATCTTTGTGCATCCTCATCCTTTTAGTAGATTCTTGTTTGTTTTATACCCCCTATTGTGAAGAATTTTTGTGTTGGGGGAAGTCCTATATCAATATCTTTGTTTGGCAAAATGTACATTATTATAATTTACTCATTTTGAGAGTTGATGAGATATGTAGATTGGCTTTTGTGATGCCTTCTCTTCCAAAGTCTGTTTTTGTGGAAGTTGACATAGAAATGGATGTTTGGTTTGATCATGTTATGTGTACTTCATACTCTTGCAGCTTGTATATTTTGTCAAAGGCTGATCAATTAAAATAGAATGCTTTAATTTCTTGTTGGGATGTCCTTTGCTTTTCAATTAATTTTTTCTTAAAATTTTTATGGACATGGGGAAAAAAAAGGAAGAAAGTGAACTAACTTTGGGTCTATTAAATGAAATATCATCAATTGAACAGGAAAGTTCCTTTTTGTACTTTGAAAAAGTAAAATAGCAAAAATGACTTAATTTTTATTTGGGTAGCAGAGGAATTGCCCAAGTATTGCATTTGTTATTTTCCAGTCCATATGCATATGCATGAATGCCATATATATATAATCTTAATGACTTGGGATGCTATCAAAGGTTGTATCTTGAAAAAAATTTGCAATAACCATTTGCAAGATTTCAACCACTTATTCACATAGCTGGAAAGCTGTATTTGTTTCAGGCCAGGGACCCTATTTTCTTCAAATTTGTACTTCACAATTAGGGCAAGAATCAAAAAGTATTATATAATTTGTTTTTAATGAGATATAATTTGTTTGATGTTCCCATCAGTATGAAAATGCGATTAAAAAAAAATTTGTATGATACAAAATAACAAAAAAGAAATGAATGTTTCAATTCAATGTTTTAATTGTCTTTACAAATATGAATAGACACAGTTTTATTGCTTTCAAGAAGAATTTTTAAGAAAAAAAAAGTCCTCCAACTTCAAAGTAAGATTTTTTTTTTTGGATTAATTTTTTTTTTAACTCAAGGCTGTACAGGTAAATTTTTTTAACCATTAGTTATTGGCATCAGTCACCAAAAAGTTTTTAAATTTATTCCTTTTTTTTGTGAAGTTTTATTTTATATTAATAAATAAATTATTCAAAAGATTATTTTTTAAAAAATAATAAAATTTTTACATTATGCACACTAAACGCTAGGAAACATTTTTTCAATCTTTTTTTTTTAAATAGAATATTCCAAATTGCTCTAAATGGGAACTAAAAAGAAGATTGAAAAATCTAAAAAAAGCCTTTGTAAACTTCAACGAATTTCTGAATAAAAAAAAAGTTAAAGATAAGGAAAAGTCTAAATATCAAAATTTCCAGAAGAGCGTATAAAAAGTAATCCTAATTGAAAGTATTATTTATAAAAATTTATTATTTTTATGTTGAATAATAATAAAAAAAAAAATTTTGCCAGCACGTCTAGAATGGAGTTTGAATCTCCTTTTCCCTTCCACCTCCATGCCAAAATAAAAAAATAATAAAAAAACGATTTTATCCCATAATATATAGCCCATTAGACCACCAATAGATTTTTTTTTAAAAAAAAATCTGTCTGAAAAATAAAATTGTAAAGTATATTTGTGGTTAAGATTTATATGCTAACTAGTCGTGAATTTGCGCTTTGCGTCGAAATATTTTAAAATAATTGATTAGATAGTTTTAATAAATTAAAACTGCATTTTAATTAAAATATAAAAATAATAATTAATTAAATAATTTTAATAAATTAAAACTAAAATTTAATTAAATATAAAAATAAAAATTTAAAAGTTATTATAATAATTTTATTTTATTATTTTTTATTAAGGGTACATATATAATTTTAATATTTATAATAGGTGCATTCTATAGTTACTTTGGTTTTTATACAGTAAATTTTATTTTGGTAATAACCACCATTGGATGATATAATACATTTTCATCCAATAGTGATAATAGCAAAGTGAAAACAAAGTAACTAAAAAGCAAAGTAACCTTAAAATTTCCCATATATATATATATATGGGAGGCATAGATGCCTTTAATTTTTTAGCTATTGGATTAAAACTTAAATTATAGGCCATTAGATTGAAATTAGAAAGAAAACCTACAACCTGTAGAGAAGGTTATTTTCACAGTTAACAAAAATATTTTAATGTAACTTTTTTTTTAACGATCCAAATTATAACTTATATTTATAACGTCGTCATTTTTAAAACTAATAGACTAAAACATAATATATGGTGAACCAGAAAATAATATATGGTTGACCATAAAATATTAAATTAAAAATATACTAAAAAATATAAATTTCATTAATTTTTGCAGTGATTAACCACACAATATCGCAAAATAACAAGTAAAAAACAAAAGAGCATATATTTTACTAAATTTTTGTATCAAGTAAAAAAATTTGGTCGACCATAGAAAATCAATTCTCAAAATTTTGATATTTATTTTTGCAAAATTAATTTTATGATTTAATAAAATTATTATAATTTAATTATTTTTTGTAAAATTAACATTAAAAGTATTTTAATCAAAATTAGTTTAAAACATGTTAAAGTATTAAGAATTTAGACTAGAGTAATTTTGAATTTTCAATAATTAGTGATAGAATATGCTTTAATTTGATTTGCTATATTTAGGTTGTTGACACGTCTTAAGATTACCTTCCATTGTGAATGTCTTGTTTTATTGTTTCTACATTTCTGGTGCTATTCTGTTGTCACTTTACTATTAAGTTATTTTTTTCTATTATACTTATCTTTATATATGTTGTAGACAACACATAGATGTAAATCTTGTCATGATAACATTTTTTTTTCTAATATTTCATTAGATTTAGGTCTAGATCCATTCTTCTGCATTTGTTCTTTTTGATGTATTTACTAAAAAAGTCATATAATAATTGTAATTATTTTTTTCTTCATGCTTTTCATTATTATTGTTATAGATGGATGAGTGTGCGTTTGTATATATTTTGTCATACTAAAACTAGAGTAATGCAAAAAGTGTAATGGATATTAGCTAATAAGAAGCAGCTAAGTAGAAGTGACTTTCCAAACTCAGAATCATTATTTAGAGGATGATTTTTATTAAGTTGGAGATTATCTCTCATTTTTTGAGCGATTGGGTGACGATTACTTCACATGAGACTTCTTTGTGTTTTCAAAACGATTCCTGCTTCATCCTTAAAGGTGTATTTGATTTTCTTTTCAAGGTCATTAATACCCCAGATACAGATTCCCATTATAATAAGGTTAATTGTCCTAAAGAAGGATTACTTGCAGAAGAAGGATGTCCAATCTAAATAGGAAAAGAGTCCCTAATTAAGAAGACTTTCAAACAGGAAGATACTCTAAGAAGAGGTACAAGTCCTAAGTAGATGAGGAATATTATTCCTCTCAGACTTGAGCATCACTATCTCTATAAATACTTCTCACATCCCTTCTCTTATACTCATTGCTCTCTTTATATCTCTAAACTCTCTCTCTCTACATTTTTTGACTTAGGCATCAAAAGGTTTATGGGGATCCTTCCCACCTCTCACCTTGCCCTTTGTTGATTGCTTGCAGGACTCAGAGGTTTAGAAATAAGTTATCAAGTGGCACTGTCTATGGGAACCTCGTGAGTCAAAGCCATTGTTATCCATACCATGGCTTCCAGCCCACCATCAACCACAACTCCGGATACTCAGATTCATTTATCCACCCCTATCTCTTAGATTAACCCATCAGCTCCCATTCAACATATTAGACTTTCATCATAAATTCCTCTTGACACATATACGCTGCTCGACATTACTCAGGGTTGGTCAACTCCGGGTACAAGTTTCCCTTATTATGCTCCCCTTCAACATACTAATAGACCCATACCTTCCATACCTTTCCCAAGCCTACCAGGAACTCCTACTACAAATACCCCAGACCTAAACACTATAACTCAGACGCTCAACTTGCCTCCATCAAACAAAGAGGCAATGATTAATAACATCTAAGCCTAAATTATCCTGATGCAGCAGTAGCTAAATGCTCTGATTCAAGACAACAATCCTGAAAGGGTTAATCCAAAGAAAAAAGTGACAATACCACCAGTTGTGACTCAAAGCATACCTAGAGGAAGTAAAGAAGGTCATAAAGATCTAGAGGGTGAGTCCAGCACAAGCATTCCAGCTTTAGATGACTCCAAGATAGCTCAGAAGGTTGAAGAAATAATTCAGAAGGCTCACACTAGACCAAGGAAGGAGGATGAATATGTTCTGGAAGGAACAACACCCTTTATAAGCAGAATAGTCAGAACTGAGATTCCATCCAAGTTCAAACTACCTCAGCTGGACCAGTCTGACGGCATCAGGGATCCGATCAACCACATATCTTCATTCAGAACTAAGATGATGCTCTAGAATGTGAATGATGGAATCTTATACTGATTTTTTCCCAGCACACTCACTAAAGTAGCTCAATGGTGGTTTCATCGATTACCAAAGAATTCTATCTTATCCTTTAAAGAACTAGTAGAAAGGTTTCAGACTCAGTTTATTACCAATGTTCCTCCTGCCAAGAACATAAATGATCTCCGAATGTGCAAGCAAGAAGCCATAAAATCATTGAGGAGCTACTTGGACAGATTCAACAAAATTGCTATGTAGATTGAGAACTTAAATGATGAAATGGCTATAGAGGCGATAAAGAATGGGACTCAGCTGAGGAAGCTTAAAGATAAGATCATGACTAAAGAACCCAAAACTTTTTCTGAAGTAATGTCCATGGCCATAAAGTTGATAAAACTGGATGAAGATAGAAGGATGCGCCGAGATGATTATAAAGCACCCTTCAAAAAAGATGAAAGATTAGAACCCAGAAGACCCTAAGCTCAACGCCCTAACTTCAGAAACCCGGTATAAGGGTTTAGAAGGGAAACTGAGAGGTACACACCCCTAAATACTCCAAGATCAAAGATCCTCATATGGATCAGACAGAACGGAGTAGGCATACTTCCAGCTAGAAGGCTAAGTCCAACCAAGAGAGGAATGCAGGATAGGAGGTTCTATTATCAGTATCATCGAGATTATGGCCATGACACTGACGGATGTCGGGATTTGAAAAGAGCTATAGAGCAGTTGATACAGAATGGGAGGCTTGGAAGGTTTATAGACACTGTCAGGAAAAACTGTGAGCTGGAAGATCAGAATGGAGATAGGCCAGACCAAATGAAAGCTTGAAATGAAGTAGTTGGTGTTATCAATATGATAGTCGGAGGACAAACATCAGCAGAAAGGAGGCCAAAAAGAACTCAGAAGGAGGAAAGTCACGTTCCTAGTCTGAAACAGACCATTACATTTAGTCCGGAGGATGAAAAACATGTCCAGTACCCACATAATGATGCTCTAGTAGTAAGTGCTTTCATCAATAATTATCTGGTAAAAAGATTATTAATTGATGATGGAAGCTATCAATGCACTTTCCTGGAATGCTTACAAGGCAATGAGAGGTTCTATCACCGATTTGAAGCTCATTCGGAATCCTATCATGAGCTTTTATAGAGGAACCACCAAACCTATGGGACTGGTAGAGTTAGTTGTGGAATTTGGCAATCGAGATACTAGAGATGTAAAAGATGTTAAAGCTTTATTTAATGTAGTGGACCTTTCTCTCACGTACAATGACATCATAGGATGATCGATTCTCTATGAAATTGATGTAGCTACAAACATCAGGCCGTTAACTATGAAAATCCCTCTAGAAGACCGGGTAATAACAATCCATGGAGATCAGACTATGACCAAATAGTATTATCAGTTGACTGTCAAACCTCAGATGGAAGCATTCCTTTTGGAATCTTTAGAGACAGAGAAATAAGGTGCCAACCTAGAGCCAGTTGATCAAGTCTAGACTTTGCAGATAGCTGAAGGAAAGACAGTTAGGATTGGCAATGAGCTTGCTGATGAAGTTAAAAGGGGAATAATCAAAGTTCTCAGCAAACACTCAAATAGCTTTGCCTCCAAAGCTTCCGAGATTATTGGAGTGGATCCTCGAATTGCATCACATAGTCTGAATATTAATCCAGGGGCAAAACCTGTAGTGCAAAAGAAGAGAAAGTTCGCATATGAGAGGCAGAAGGTGATTGCTGAGGAAACAAAGAAGTTGTTAGATGCCGAATTCATTAGGAAAGTCACACATCTGGATTGGGTAGCTAATATGGTACTGGTCAAAAAATTAAATGGGAAGTATAGAATGTGCGTTGACTATACTGACCTTAATAAAGCATGTCCAAAAGATAGCTATCCATTACCAACAATTGACCAATTGGTAGACTCAACTGCTTGTTATAGCCTATATAGTTTCATTGATGTCGCTCAAGGGTACCACCAGATTCCAATAAAAAAGGAAAATTAAAAGAAAAGATCATTCATCACTCATGAAGGGCTTTATTGTTACAAGGTTACAGAGCAACCTCCAAAGGCTGATGAACCATGTCTTCCAATATCAGATTGGGAAAAATGTGGAGGTATATGTAGATGAAATCATCGTCAAAAGCCAACAAGTGGAGCAACATTCTGAGGATCTTGAGTAAATCCTCCATTTACTGGATCAATACCAGATCAAATTGAATCTAGACAAATGTGTCTCAGGAGTAAAAGCTGGAAAATTCTTGGGCTTTATGATTTCACATAGGGAAATTGAAGCAAATTCGGAGAAGATGGAGGCCATTCTCAAGATGAAAGCTCCAGCATCATTAAATGAACTCTAAAAATTAAATGACAGGATAACAACATTGGGAAAATTCATCTCTTGCTTAGCCAAAAGATGTCTACCACTATTTTGAGCCCTAAAGAACTCAAAGAAATTCCAGTGGAATGATGAGTGCCAAGGTGCATTTGAAAATATCAAAAAATTCTTGTCCTCACCATCATTGCTCAGCAGACCAATTCTTGGAGAGACATTGTATATGTATCTCTCAGTTGGCCAAGAGTCAATTGCTTTACTTTTAGTTAAAAAGGAAGGAAGCCAACAAAATCCAGTATACTACATTAGTAAAATGCTCAGAGGCTTAGAAGTTCAGTATCCAAAATTGGATAAGCTGGCTATGACTGTCGTACACATGTCTCGGAAACTCCGACACTATTTTCAGGTGCACTCGATCATTGTCAGATCCAGCTTTCCACTGAGGAAGATCTTATAAAGACCTAAGACTTCCGGATGATTAGTTCAATGGTCAGTACAGCTCGGAGAATTTGACATCAGTTATGAACCTCGGCAACAAAGCAAAGCCCAAACTTTGGCAGATTTTATACAACATATGCTAATGGAAGATACAGTCACCTCTACATATCCAGAATAGAAGCTATACATAGATGGTGCTTCAGGAGTACAAGGATCTAGGGCCAGAATCATCCTCATATGACCGAGCAAAGTTACAATAAAATATGCAGTGCAAATCAAATACGATGCCACTAACAATGGAGCCAAGTATGAAGCACTAATCAGTGGGCTAAAGCTAGCTACAGAAGTCAGAACCGAGCACCTCAAGATCTACTCTGATTCACAGCTGGTTGTTAACCAAGTCAAAGGGACATACCAAATCAAAGAGCTGAGCATAATCAGATATGTTAAAAAGGCTAGACAACTCCTAAAAAAGCTCGAGCAGGAGGGGGGACAATGGGAAATTATATAAATTCCTAAAAGTGAAAATTCAGATGTAGATCTATTGGCTAAGTTAGTAGTATAAGGTAATTAAACATTGAAGCTAATTGAAGAATTGATTAAACCTAGCACTGAAGAGTCAGAGATCATGAAAATTTAGGAAGTGGCAAAATGGATGAAGCCAATCATTCAGTATCTAGAGCATGGTGTTCTTCCACAAGAAAAACTCAAAGCTCGGAAGTTGAAAACAAAGGCTACACATTACTCCATGCACAATGAAGAACTTTACAGAAGATCCTTGTCACACCCATGGTCTAAATGTGTGTCACTAGAAAAAGGAAATTACTTAATTAGAGAAATTCATGAAGGAATTTGTAGAGCGCACGAGTCCCACAACTCTTTGGTCAGAAAAGCGTTGTTACAAGGTGTAGTAACCCAAATTTTTTGTTATTATTATTAATATTATTATTGTTGTTGTTGTTATTCTAGTTCTTATTATTAGTATTATTGTTATTGTCATCATTATTGTTATTATTATTTTATTATTATTAGTAGTAGTATTATTATTGTTACATTTATTGTGAGTATTATTAATATATATGCATATATGTTTATATATATATATATAAGTTAAAAAAAAACCTTTGGGGAGTGGACACGTGGCAAGTGTCCATCTCTTTAAAAAGAAGAAAATGGTCTGCAGGCGAGAAATAGAGAGGTAGCAGCGGGAGAGAAACATTTTGGGTGGTAAATTTCCATTTAGTACTAATACTTTCATTTTCCTTCATTCAACACCCAAACAAACTCCGTTCGACCCCAAATTTGAACCGTAGCTTCTTCTCACCCTCTTCTACATCCCCATAGCTTTTATTTTGCAAAAATATGACCAGAAATGCTCATAATTGAGGAAGATCAGTCTATATAATTTCATCATTTCTCACTATTCCGTCGGGTTTCAGGTGACACTGTTGCTTCCATTGTGTTTTTCTCATCATGAGGAGTCCGTAGGCACTGATCACTCATCTGATCTACACCTCTAGAATATTTGGTGATTTTTTTTAATGTAATTTTGGTTTATTACTTGATTTCTTTATTCAGTGCTGATTTTGGGTTATTTTAGGCTTTAAGTGCGTTCAATTAATTATTAGGAACATTTTGGTATAATTGTTTGGTCGGATGCTGTACTTTTCGATGAGAATTTGGTGGGTCCCACCCGAATTTCCAGTGAGTGAACAGTACTGATGCGGAAATGATTGTGAGCTATTTTTAATAAATAGTATAAATTGTGATCAATAAATAGTATAAATTGTGATAACCAATTTCCATATACAGAGTTTAGTCTAATTCTTTTTGGATTTTGAGAAATAAATCTCGAAAAGGTTGCAGTGGAAATTCCTTAATTTCCATTTAAATTAGTTTAATTGTCGGAGATAAATTCCTTTAGCCTCAAAAGTTATATTTAGGATATTTCTAACTCTATTTTATAAATTCCTTGATTTTAATAAATTTTTCAGAAATTTGGAAATTTTTTATGAATTTTATTTGTATACATAAGCATGTTTTAAATAAATACTATTTATTTTAGAGAGTTCCGAAGCGGTAGCCGTCGCATTTGGGTAGCCGAGGACATGTCGGCCGGTACGCTCCACCTATGAGTTAATTTTATAAAATGTTTGTTGAGATTATTTATAAATGAGAATTTTATGAGATTAATACAAGTTTATTTATGATCATGAATTTTTTTTTATATAAAGCTTCTTAGTAAAGGCATGCACCTTCACTAAGATAATTTATTAACGTGAAAAAAATAAAGTAACATAAACAACCACATGGGCAATGGAAAAAACAAAAGAGAGGAACAAATTTTCCACTCATCACACACTAACCCTGAGCAAATCCAAAAGAAGGTAGTATAGACACCCAATTTCGGGATAAGGAAGTGTGGATGCAACAGTGGACTCCGATGATGAAAATTCATTATAAATAGATCATCAGAATTTGATTTTGGGTCTCAAAGGCTTGATTGCTTCTTTTCAAGGGTTTAAATTAAATGTTTTTAAGGACTAAATTGAAAGTTTTCTTCTTTCAGGGGTCTTTAAGTAAAAGTTTTCTTCTTCAAAGGGTCTTTTTGTAATTAAATGTTAAAAAAAAAGTTGAAACCCGACTGGAATTGCATATTTCCGATAAGAAATATACAATTCCGATCGGAATTATGTATTTTCGATCGGAAATACATAATTCCGATCGTAAATACACAATTTCAGTCGGAATTGTACTATTCTAATGCGTGAAAATTCAGTTTTCTGTAATTTTATTTATTTTTCTTAAATTTGATTGGTTGAAAAATTAAATAAAAGTGAGATAATTATCTCAGTTTTTTTAGATAATTTTTTTTATTTTATTTACTTATACTGTGATTATCAATCACAGGGAGAGGATTTGTTTTAAAGTTACGTAGTTTGTGATTTAGTTTTGCTGAAACACGTTTGTTAGCTAGGTTTTCTTGCTATAAAAACCTAGCTAACTCTCATGGAGAAGGGAGGACTTTTGACTGCTATTTACAACTTCTACTTATTGGTTTCAGGAGGACTTCTGGTGGAGCTTCTCCTGTAACGCAAAGAAGGTTTTTTACAGATAAAGAAAAAAGCTTTCAAAAAGATTTTGAGACTAAAAACTTGAAGAGAAGCGCAGCAAGCCGAAAAGAAACAAAAATCAATTCTGAAGATTTATTTCAAAAGCAAACGGTGACATACACCACTCTGAGGAGCAAATCATACTGCATTCACATTTACTTTTCTACTCTTTTCTATTTTTATTTGATTTTTTATTGTTTATTTAAGTTGATTT
>CATIWK010352142.1:0-16287 GCA_949634005.1 Mallotus japonicus
TTAAATTTTTGATATATTTTATGTTGATTTAATTCAAAAAAGTTGTGTTAAATTGATCTAAAAAATTGAAAAATTTTGTATTGAATTGAACAAAATTCTATATCAAATAAAATTTGTGCTAATTTAGATATTCAGTAAATGCTGAATGGGCAAATTAACCTTTGTCCCAAATTACAAGGGCAAGATGAGCAAGAGATCTAATTGGCGAAAAAAATAAAAGTAACTTATGAATCTAAGACTTAATTAGTAATTGAGATTGTTTCAAAGTTCTTATACTAAATACAAAGTAATAACATAGTTTTAGATCACTAGCAGCTGATACATTCAGAGTCAGAGCCAGTGGTGATGTTCATACGTTCTTATGGTGTTCCAACATAGAAAGAAATTCCAATTTCAAATATTGAAATCAACCACTATTTATATCTTTCCTTTAAATTGTTGCTGCGTTCTGAGGTTACATGCGAATTGGGTTGCATCTCCAGAAGGAGGCTGGGATCTATAATCTCTATCACCTGTTCAGGTAAAACTCTTTCAACATAGCTATTAAGGGTCAAACTCTCTCTGAACATGTCATCAATTGGTCTCTTCCCTATGAACATCTCCAGTAAGAGTACTCCTAAGCTATAGATGTCACCAAGTGTTGATACTTCACTTCTTATCCCATACTTTAGAATACATATAATAAGATACAGTAAAATTAATTTGCTCAGCAATGTATTAGACATAACAAATTCTTTATGTGACTATAGATCAATTACCTAGAGGACAATACCCAATAGTTCCTCTAGCTCTAATAGAGCTGGATTGATTTGCAGTTGAATCGACTTTGCCATTAGAAAGGAACTTGACTAACCCAAAATCACTTACATGTGCAGTCATTTCTCTATCGAGCAGAACATTACTCAGTTTTAGATCACAATGAACAATTGGCATTCCAGAATGATAGTGAAGATCCTCTAGTGCACTAGCGATGTCAATGGAGATATTCAATCTTTAGAGAAAATTTAAAGACCTTGGCGCATCATCCAATCCAAGAGTGCTTGGATTCAACCAATTGTCCAAGTTCCCATTATCCATGAACTCATAAACCAAAGCTTTGAATCATTACCATGATAATCCACACCTAAACAAGCAGTGAGTACTTTAATCAGATTTTGATGCCTGACATTCCTTAACACTTTGCATTCAGCTAGAAAAATTTTTGAAGCTCCTCGGCGCATAAGGTTAAGCACTTTCACTACAATTATAACTCCATCTTCATCAAGAATACCTTTGTAAACAGAACCAAAGCTACCTGAAATGATCTAATTATCTGAAGAAAATCCATTTGTAGCCTTAAAAAGACTTTGATAAGACAACCTCAATAGATCCACATTCTCTTAAAAGCTTATCGTTGATTGTTGTTGTTAATATTAGCTTTACTGTGAGCCTCTTTTTTGTTTTTTCAGACCTGCAGGCAGGTAAGTCAAAATCGTGTATACCACCATATAGTTTCTTGTTTCCTCCTACGAATGCTGCACTTGCATTCTTGAAAATGCCTTCTATTAGTACCATACCTTCAAAATCATTAAAAGATATATCCATAAAGATTCTGAGATCCAAAGAAAATAATATCAAAATAAAAATAAAAGGTCATACAAAAGAGTAAAACAGCAAAAGCTCTAAAACATACGAGAATTAAAAATGCCAAAGCCTCAAGCAAGCAATAACAAAACCTATAATTCTTCATAAATTGAGTCTATGTGGCTTCTTGGATGCTCTTTTAGGGAGAGTTGTTTGCTGAGGGCCCTGATTTTTATTTAAAACTTTCTTTAATTAGCAATAGTAGTCCACTTGCCATCATAAAGCTCCACTTAGTTTGCCCAAGACATAGCTTTGTCAGCAGTATGAGTATTATCCCTGTCCTCTGAAACCATAAGTTATTTCTCGGACCCATGTTCAGATGTTTATATGTTGACTAACGGCAGCAGTAGTTTCCATTACACCGTTGACATTTCTTGGAATGGCTACAGCATCGTTCATCCGCTGCAGAATGTTTGAAACCTCTAGATGATGTTGCTCCAGATTCTTGTCCCCTTGATGACCATCTTGCATAATGTTTCCATCAGTCTTAGCAGCGTGGATAGCTGCATCCTCATCCGCTAAACTATCATTATATGTAGCCACAATAGCAGCGTCTTGAACCTGGTTTGCCTGGTCTACAACTTCAGCACTAGCATGAACCCATGGAGTAACCATCACAGAAGTTCTTACCTTTCCTGAATCCACTGAATGAGTAGAAACAGGAACAATAAGCTTTATTTTTTGCTACCAGATTTTTTTTAGTTCATCAATGGATGAAGGAGTAAGATCTTTGGCCCTCTTTCCGCAATCATGAGAAGCGCGTCCTATGTTAGAGCAGATAGTACAAACAATTGGCAAATTCTTATACACCACTATTGTTTACCGCAAGTGCACGGGTCGAACAAGTAATAGAGTAGTGAGTAGAGTGTCGTGTCCCACAAGGATTGGTACTAAGGCACCTATTAATTTCGAATGTTTATGTTTAAAGCTAATAAATAATGGTTTGAATAAAGCAATTAAAGAACTAAAATAACAACTAAACTAAAAGAATGTAAATAAGGCTATTGGTAATCAAAATTATAAAGGAAATTAATCAATGGAAGAGGTATGTTGTTGGGAGATTAAGCACCTCATTTTCATTAAGTTCTTTTGATGGAATTAATCAACTTCTCAATGCATATCTCAAGTTTATACAAAATCCATTGAGAGCCCTCTCTTGAGTGATACTACTCAACTCAACATGCATATGAATCAATTGACACTTAAAGTCATAGTTTGATGCTCAACATCACTATGAACATGAGCCAAAATCAAGCATACATGGCATTAAGCAAAAACCACATGAGAACTAGAGAGGATTAAGCTTTCTCAAGACATTTAATCATCTAACATGTGTTTATGGGTCTAATAGATCCACCAACTCTCATTGCAAATATCTAGACTAAAGTTATATGTGGCCACAATATAACATTCAATCAAATCAATAAACACAATATGCATTTAAGAAGCAATAATAAACATCAAATAATAGCTTAGTTCAAGTTCTAATGCACACCTCAAGCTTTCATAAACCGATTAACAATCTCTCTTGAGCAATGTTAATCTCACTAACAAACATCAATCAAATCTCACTATATGACTTAATTCTCATCATCATCATATAACAAGATTAAATCTAACTTGAAAGGCAATAAGCAAACTTAAAGATGATTAGATCTACACAAGCTTTCTCAAGTCATTGAAAGAGCTAACAAGTATATGTGGGTCTATTGAATCCACCATTTCTCAATGTATAGATTCAAACAAAGGATGCATTTAGCCACAATAGATCACTCAATATGCTCAACATACACAATATGCAATTTATAAACAAGAACCAATATATTAAAAGAACTTAATTCAAATGGGTCTCAAAATCCTAACAATATTAAAGACCTTAGCCAATCATGGCTTTCAAATCCATCAATCAATATTCAAAATACACACAAGAGATTAGAATTAGATAAAGAGTAAGAAATGTTATCCAAAGGAGCTTGAATCTTCAAATGGGTCTCTTTCTTAGCCTCCTCCTTCTTCTTCTCCTTCTTGTATGTTTTTGGTGGGTTAGATATTGGAATGATTTTTCTCTGTTTTAGATTATGATCTCCATATACTAAATTAGGTTTTTGGTCCCTCTTTTTATAGTCTTCTCAAATGACCCTTGAATCCATCTCGAAAATTACTGTTCATAATTTACTGAAGCAGAATAATGTTCATCGGGTTCTGTACAATCGCAACACTGTGCATATATTATTGTAGATCTGTTACTGTTCATATTTGCTATAGCATCGTTATTGTAGCTTTGCTCTATTTTTGCTTTTTCACCATCAAACACCTCCAAAACTTCTTTTCCCTAGAAAAACAACACAAAATATAAAAAGTATCTATTTTTATATGATTTACTATACTAAATGCTAATTAAAATGTACAAATGCATGCAATTGAAGGTCCTAAATCTATGCATAATTTGACCCCAACAACCACGTCGATGAAGAATCTCTTCCCAACTCTTTCCACAAGCAAATTTTCAAGCAAAGTTTTAGTGAAACCCACATCCACTAAAACTTCCATAGTCACCATTGATGGTTGCCTTATCAATTTTCAATGGAATTCCTATTCCCAACCAGAATTTTGGGGTGCTAGTATTCCCATGGCAAACTGTAAAATCTTACCCAAATTTGAGCATTAGTGGACTTTTGATCCGTAGAATCAAAATTAGCAGTCCAATGCTACAAATGAAGCAATCCAGGTTTTAATGTTAAAGATCCTCTACCCCATACTACATTCTTGTCGGCACTGGAATTCAAAATAACATGGTAATAACCACGACTAAGAGAAATAAGTTTCAAGGCTATAGAAAGTCCCTAGATGGTGGTGAGCTTCTGTTTCAAATCATTGGGCTTCCATGGTTGTTCACCCTTTAATAAAACCAAATGAGTAATACGAGCATTCTTACAGAGCAAAAGATGTTGCTCGTACAATTGTTCATCAACCTTAATGGCTATGTATCCTCCTTTATTTAAAGGCGGAGACTCCACCAAAGAAGGAGAGCTGATGATCGCTGCTGCATATTACTGTTTGGCATCGACTGGCTTAAACATGTCGGCGTGACTGATGCAATCCATGACGGGTAACCAGGACAGCTAGACGCCGTCGCTGGTGAGCGGGGATGAAGGAAACAAATAGGGTTTCCCTCCTTCACAACATAATATTTTTATTTCCATTAAAAGATATATCCAACAAACTAAAGCCTATAAAAAACTCTGGAATCTTGCCTGACAAATTGTTGTGAGAAAGATTCACTTTCTCGAATGCCTCTCAACGAACAAAAAGATGAAGGAATAGAGCCTTGAAACAAGTTGGAGTCCATGTACAGGAATTCTAGACTTGTGCAACTGCCAAGTCCACTAGGAATCTGTCTTGAAAACATGTTACGTCTGAGGGATAGAAATCCTAGTTGTTTCAAGCTTCCTACTTCATTGGGAAGGGAACCACAGACAAATGATTTGCAGATAAATCAAGAGCTATTGATAAGAAGGAAAGCTGAAAAATTTACAAAGGTATAGGACCAGTAAGATTGTTATTGGAAGAATCTAACCAAACTAAGTTTTTGGAATTCCCAAGACTTGGCGGGATCATTCCTTGAAGATTATTTTAAGCTAAAAAAATTTCAATCAAATTTGGCAAATTTCCTAGAGAGGATGGAATACTTCCAAAGAAATTATTATTGCCCAGATAAGTTTGTACAAGTTCCTAAGCTTTGCAATGGTGGAAGGAATTATACTTGAGAGTTTGTTCATTACTGCATTAAAAGTATACAAGTTAACAAGAATCTCTATTCCATGTGGGATGTTTCGAAGTATTTGATTCTCATATATGACAAATATTTCTAGCTTGTTTGAAAGGTTTGCAATGTGTTCAGACAGCTGCCCTCTGAAGTTATTATTGCCTATATCTAGTTTCTGTAAAGCAGTGGCATTAGTCAAATCCGAAAGAAACATCAAGTCGCCAGCTTGGGCACCTCCTTAATGGTTGGCACCAATGTTTAAAACTGAAAGTTTGATCAAAATTTTACGAGAAGGGACACTACCAATAAGATTATTTGTCAGTAGTTGAAGGCTTTCTAGATTTGAGGCATTGGAAATTGAGGTTGGAATTGTTCCAGTGAATTGGTTGATACCAATGGAAAAGTATTACAAGTGTGGAAGAGAGAAGCCTAAGCTCTCTGGGAGCGTGCCTTGTAATTGATTGACTCCCAAGTCTATATTCTCAACCGAAGAGAGATTGAAGATTGTAAAAGGGTCAATATTTGAAAATTGGTTATCAAATATATTCATCAATTGGCCTAAGGATTTAGGTAAGGAGCCTTGTAAATTGTTTTGAGCAAAATCAATTTCCTCAAGTGATGATAGATTCCCGAGGGATGGAGGGAGAGTTCCTTTAAGATTGTTGACGCTGAAACGGATTACCTTGAGCTTCATCAAAGAGGTAAGCTCCCAGGGGATTTCTCCTACCAGCTTGTTGTAAGATAAATATATTTCATGAAGGTCAGAACAAGCAGATATGTTGTCAGGAATTTGCCCACCAATTAAATTATTGCTAAGATTCAAGATTTGCAGTCTATGCAAACGGGTGATCTTAGGAGGGATTTCATGGCTGAAGCTATTACCAAGAAGCCACAACACTCTTACAAAGCTCAGGTTGCCAACACGTGGTGATATGGAACCTAAAAGCTTGAGCAATGTCAGGTTTAACACCTTCACCCTCTGGTGCCTCTGTCCACATGTAACGCCATACCACTGGCAGAAATGAAGAGAGCTACTCCATGAACTCAGTACACAAAAGGGATCAACACTTATCTTGGCTTTGAATTCTAATAATGTAACTCTATCGGTCTCATTATTAGTGTTGTGAATGGCTAAGGCTGCAGCAGGCAATAATAGCAACAACAAGAGATGGATAATGGCAAGTAGTAAACAACTCCTGCAAGAAAGCCATATTTTACAGAGTTTGAGATTTTCCTTTAAAGGTCGGCAGTTGCTATTTTTATAAACACTCTGAAAGCAGAATTTTAGACTAACTACTTTGCAAAATTTTAAAATTATTAAATATTAAATAGAAAAAATTTTGATCGAGTTGGTCGGCAAAAATTATCAGATACAAATGTTGTTTTACTTAATATGTTGAGTATGCTACTTGTAGACACCAGATCCGATCGGCCCGTAATAGGGGACGGACTGTGGTTGCTCGGTTTAGCCGGCCCGCAACAAGCCCGATGATGAGAACGAGACTTGAATGTAAGAAAGAGAGCCCAAATCCTTTAAGAAATCCACTTAGAAAAGTCTGGCCCGCCAAGCCCAAGCCCTCACCACCAAATCGGCCCAGCCCGTCCAGATCCGGGGCCAGGAGGCGATGCCTCCCCGTCAAGGGGCGATCGCCCCTTGGCAAGGGGGCGATCACCGCCTCGAAGAGGCGGTCGCCCTTTGACCCCCCACTTGCATGCTGCATTAATTACAGCATTTAATGAGGAAAGAGAAGAGCCCCCCACACCAAACCTCCTGCTCCAGCATGCAAAAGTGCACCTTTTGAGGGAATTTGAAGTGGAGGAGAGAGGGCTTAGGGAAGAGAGAAAGGTTGGAAGTGATAGGTGGTTGAAGGGGGGTAGGAATAAGAAGGGAAGAGAGGGAAGAGAGAAGGGGGATCTGATTTTTGGGACTGAAAACTCGTTTTTGAGAAGAAGAAGAAGAAGAAGAAGAAAAAAACCAAAGAAAAGAGAAAAAAGGGAACTTTGAGGAGCAAGAGAGAGGGGTCTCCTTGAAGGAAAAAGAGAAGCTAAGCTTAGGAGTGGATTTCTTAAGGGAGAAGAAGGTGATCACTTGCATCAGAGCCAGATCAGAGCTCTCATTCAATATCTGAGGGTCAATCACTTTGAGAAAAGCTTCATTAGTAAATTTCTTCACTTGTTCTTTAAATATCAAAGCATCAAGTGTTTAATTGGTTCATTTCTTGAATTTCTTGCTATAACATGATATAAATGTGATTTCTATGTGTTTTAGCATGTTTGTAATGTGATTTGTTGGAGTTTTAGGTGGTTTTAGAGTCCTGAATCTATGCTTGTTTAGGTTGCTTAGAGTAGAAGTAAGTTTATTAGTCTGCTGAGTCAGATTCGCCCAATGGAGGAGGCGATCGCCTCCTCAGGAGGCGATCTCCTCTCCTCAAGAAGCGATCGCCACTTGGCCAGAGTGCCTAGCAGCTATCGCCACCTGAGGAGACTGATCTGCCTCTTGAGGAGGTGAACGCCTCCTGAAGGGGAGTTCGCCCCTTGATGACCAGGCGATCGCCACTCGGCCAGGGGGTCAAGTGACAATCGCCACTTGGACAGGGCGATGGTTGCCCTGTTCTGCCTCCATGATTGGTTCTCGCATGCCCTTGTTGTGTTTTCTAATGCTATGTTTGTTGTATATCCTTTGCATGTGATGATCTTCATTCTATGATGTTGTACGCACGTGTTTATGCATGATTTTATCCATTTCTTGTGTTATGTGAATAAGAACATCATGTTATTTGTGTATTTATTTATATGTTTATGAATTATTTGAATTCTTGTTTTGAGTTATCATTTGTGAGCTAACCAACCAAGTTCCCGGTTTGTGGGAAAGGGTGAACATTTGTGTTGCAGGAATTCTTAAGAGTGATTCTTTAATCACTAATTTTGTATTAAGTAGTTCTTGAGAGGTTTATTTAGCTAATTGTTTATTCCAAGCAATGTAATCCTTAATCCCTCTCCCGTTTATTTGGAATGCATGATTGTATATTGAGTTTACTTTTGTGAGCAACGGGACTAATATGCATGAACACGGATAATGTGCAAACCTGAAATTAATGTAAAATTGAACCATTGAATGAAGGAAATCCAACTCACGTGTAAATAAAAGGAACAATTGAATAATCAAAAGATAAATAATCACGAACACAAACGGAGGCTGATCGCAAGATCGGATGGACATTCAAACGTCCATACCCAGTTTCCGAACCCGTTCTCTGATGACGGCTTCTGGGAACCTCCTTGGAATCCAGTTGCCGTATAAGTGTCCCGGTTTTCATCCGGGTGGCGACTCCATCTCCGAGTAGGCTTTTTAGACCTATTTCGTATCTCTCACGCGGGCCGAAGGCCCGACACAGTGCCGTGGTCGCCAACACTTGGGCGCTCTAAACCCCACCGCCTACACTACTGCTGGCTGGAGGAATCCTACATTTTTTTTTGTGGCGGCCCACCAACTGGCGACATACAATTTCATCGGGATTATTTATTTATCAATGTATAAAAGTTTATTACTTTAAGTATAGCATTTATATTTTTATATATTTATATATATTATAAATATAAATATAATAAAAGGTAGTACACTTACATTCATGAAAAGGTAAGTTTAATATGTAAACTAAGGAATAAAAGTTAGTTATTGTAAAAAAAATTAAATACAATAATCATCATCAATCTAAAAGAAAAATAGAAAATGGATCAAAATTTAAAAAATAGGGATAAGTGTGGTTTCACCTTTTAGCAAAATTAGTCATGTGATTTTTTCGATATTTTAGTATCAAGTGTTTCATTTTTTTTAAACATTTTAATTCCCTTCTAATAAGTATTGTTTAAAATATATGTTTTCATGTAAAAATAATATGAATTTTTTATAATAAAATCATATAATAAGAACCTTGAAACAAGTTGGCGTCAATGTATAAAAATTGTAGACCTGTACAGCTCCTAAGACCAGCAAGAATCTGTCCTGACAACATTTTCTGGCTAAGGGATAGAAATTCTAGTTGTTTCAGTTTTCCTACTTCATTAGGAAGGGAACCATACAAATGATTTACGGATAAATCAAGAGCTTTTGATAACAAGGAAAGATGAAAATTTTGCAGAGGTACGGGACTAGTAAGATTGTTATTGGAAATGACCATCCTAAGTAAACTCGTACAATTCCCAAGACTTGGAGGAATTGTTCCTTGAAGATTATTATAAGATAAGTTAATTTCAAACAAATTTTTTAGGTTTCTTAAAGAGGATGGAATATTTCTGAAGAAATTATATTTTTCCAAATAAAGTTGTGTTAGATTCTTAAGTTTTGCAAAGGTTGAGGAATTATACCTGAGAGCTGGTTCATTGATGCCTGAAAAAGTTTCAAACTAACAAGATTCTCTATGTCAGTTGGGATGTTTCCTAGTATTTGATTTCCTCCCAATAAAAGAAACTTGAGCTTGTTTGAAAGGTTTGCAATGTGTTCAGGCAGCTTCCCTCCAAAGTTATTACCAGTTATATATATATATATATATATATATATATATATATATATATATTACTTAAAGCAGTGGCATTAGTCAAATCGGTCAAAAACCTCAAGTCATCAGCTTTTCCACTTCCTAAATGGTTAAGACAAATGAAGAGAAATATAAGTTTATTCAACTTTTTGAGAGAAGGGACACTTCCAGTAAGTCATTTCCCATCAGTTGAAGGTATTCTAGATTTGAGGCATTGGAAATTGAGGTCAGAATTGATCCATTTTTTGGTTGTAAGAAATGGAAAAGAATTGGAGTTGTGGAAGAGAGATGCATAAGTTCATTGGGAAGGTGCCTTGCAATTGATTGACTCTTAAATCTAAAAAATTAATCAAAGATAGATTGAATATCAAAGAAGGAACATGACCTGAAAATCGATTATCAAGCAAGGATAAATGCTTTAGATTCATCAAAAGACCAAAGGATTCAGGTAAAACCCCATGCAAATTATTTCAAGACAAATAGATTATCTCAAGAGATGATACATTTCCGAGAGATGGAGGAACAGTCCCTGTAAGATTGTGGACTTCCAAAGTGATTACTTTGAACTTTATCATCTCCAAGTTGGGGATTTCCCAAATCAGCTTGTTCCTTTGTAAATTTATCGTATGAAGATTAGAACAAGAAGATATGTTATGAGGAATTTGTCCACCAATCGAATTATTACGAAGAGATAAGATTTGTAGCCTGTGCAAATGGGTGATCTGAGGAGGGATTTCATGGCTGAAGTTATTGTTTTCAAGCCTCAAAGTTAGAACAAATACTAGCAATGGTGCTTAAACGACTTGTAGTTTAGCTTTGTTGTTTATTATACCAGTAGCTAGCATGTGCTTTCTTGTTTTTCTTTTCTCTTTCACTGTTTTGTTTGTTAGTGTACATGATCTAAGGATGATCATGGCTGCTGTACAAGTGACGTGTTGTTCACCTACAAGCTTGCTCTTTAGGGCAACACCTTGTCTCTTGTGTATATAAATAATTGTTTTCTTGACTCAGCATTAATGATTGTGCTAAGCAGCCTCCCAAAATTATCTCTGTCAAGTTTTTAACTTGGTATCAGAGCTTTAGCAATGGCAAGCACCACCAAGGAAATAAGTGAATATGGAGATACATCAGTCACAAAAGGAAAAGATGATTTAAGCAACACAAAGATAGCAACAACATTGATTAGCTCTATTGAAGGCAGCAGTAGAAGCTTTAGCCTCACTGGAAACCCATTAGGCTCGTATAGTGCAGTGAAGCTAAGCCATGTTAACTACATGCTATGGAAGAATATGGTCCTCCCAGTTATAAGAGGAAATAGAATGGAGAAATTTATTACTGGTGCAAAGTCGTGTCCACCAGAGTTCATTGAAAGCCACACTGAAGGAGGAGAAAGTGAAATGAAGGAAAATCCTGAGTATGAAGACTAGATTGTTAAAGACCATATATTATTGGGTTGGATCTACAATTCAATGGAAGCTGAAGTTACAGCTGAGCTTATGGGATATGAAACATCACAAGAACTATGGAATTCAATCAGGGATCTGTTTAGAGTAAAAACCAGATCTAATGTCGTTTACTACAAAAGAGAGTTTCAAAAGATGCAAAAAGGAGGTATGAAAATGAGTGAATATCTAAAGGCTATGAAAAAGATTGCTGATAACCTAACTCTTGCTGGTCATCTGATGTCATTAGAGGATCTCATATCTTAAGTTCTTGCTGGTCTTGATTCTCATGAATACAATCCATGGTAGTGTGCCAGATTCAAGAGAGAGAGAGCATTTCATGGTTAGAACTGTAACCTAAGCTACTAAGGTATGAAAAAAGACTTGAACAAATGTCTGCAGGCATCAACTCTATCAATCTTAGCCAACCCGTAGCAAATTACACCAACAAAAGCCAAGGAAACACTACCAGCAATAGAAAATTGGTCAGGGTTTCACTCAGCAAAATTTTTCTAATCAACAAAGCTGGAGAGGAGGCAGCAACAACTATAGAGGAGGTCGATTTAATAGAGGCAGAGGTGGCAGATATTACAATAATAGTGGTAAGCCAACATGCTGGGTGTGTGGAAAACCTAGTCACTCTACTGCCTATTGCTTTTTTAGATACAACAACAACTACATGGGGTCAGTACCACAGGAGCAAAACAAACAACCTCAACCCACTACTTTCATTGCTTCACCAGAAACCTTGAATGATCCTACTTGGTATACTGATAGTGGAGTCGGTAATCATGTGACCAATGATCTAAACAATCTTTAGCAGAGGACTGAGTACATTGGTAAGGCTACCCTCACTGTGGGAAATGGTGAGAAGTTAAACATTCAACACATTGGCAACTCTTTAATTACTAATAATAAAAGTAAAACTCTTTTGCTAAGAGATATTCTTCATATGCCTCAAATCGAGAAAAACTTGTTAAGTGTGTCTCAATTGACTACCAGCAATGATATAACTATTAAGTTTGATGATCTTGACTGTGTTGTGAAGGACAAGGAAACAGGGCAGATGCTACTGCAAGGGAAACTTAAAGAGGGTCTGTACCAACTTCAAGTTCCACTATTAAAGCACCAAATCCAACCACATGTCTCTAATTTCAGCTAGTCTTCTAGCCATGTCTTTTATTCAAAACAAAGTGTAGCTACTAAGTCTAGTAAAGTGAGTCAGTTAAGGGAAGTTTGGCATCAAAGATTGGGTCACCCTTCAAGTAGAATATTGAGTCAAGTTTTGAAATAGTGTAATCAACCCATTCAAGTTAATGAAAAAAGATATATTTTGTGATGCTTGTCAACTTGGGAAGTCTCATCTGTTGCCTTTTCCATCCTCTTAATCTCATACTTTGAAACCATTAGAACTTGTCCATACTGACCTTTGGGGGCCTGTACCAATACAATTAACTTCAGGTTTCAAGTATTATATACACTTTGTAGATGACTTTAGTAGATACATATGGATTTACCCTCTAAAATTAAAATCAGATGCCCTATCTGCTTTCATTCAATTCAAGAACCTAGTTGAAAATCAATATGAACAAAAGATAAAGTGTGTGCATACTGATATGGGAGGTGAATACATTAGTTTCACTTAGTTCGCCACTCAACATGGAATCCAATTACGTCATTCCTGCCCTATCACCTCACCATAAAATGGTAGAGCTGAGAGGTGTGAATATTGCTATATGTTTTGCTGTATTAAATAATTGAAGTTACAAAAGATATATAATACAAGTGATAGAGTTATACTATACATCCATAACTCTTACAACTATAACTGCTTAAGAAGAGAAATGAGAATTAATACATCATAACTCTTACAACAACTATAACTGCTTAAAAAGATAAATGAGAATTAATACATCATAACTCTTACAACAACTATAACTGCTTAAGAAGATAAATGAGAATTAATACAAAATATAATCCTTAACACCCCCCCCCCCCCCGGGGCAAGCCTAGAATCATCACGTAGGGGAAGATGAGCGCACAATGTCTGAAACTGAGTGATGGATAGTGTCTTGGTAAAAAGATCAGCAAGTTGGTCTTGGGTAAATAGAAACCGAACCTGAAGTGAACCATTGGCAACTTGCTCGCGGACAAAATGAAAGACCAGTTCAATGTGCTTAGTGTGAGTATGAAAAATTGGGTTAGAAGTGAGGTAGATAGCACCAATATTGTCACAATAAACCACTATTTTAGAACATGAAAAACCAAGTTCTCCAAGTAGAGATCGAAGCCAAATCAATTCGGCAGCGGCATGTGCAATAGCTTTATATTCGCTTTCCGTAGAGGAGGGAGTAACTATTGGTTGCTTCTTAGCCATCAATGAGATGAGAGATTGACCAAGAAAAATGCCATACCCACTTGTGGAACATCGATCATCAACATCCCCTCCCCAATCACTATCAGTGTAACAAGAAAGTTGAAGGGAAGAGTTACAAGAGAAGAAAATACCTTTTGTTTTTGTGCCTTGAAGGTACCATAACAATCTCTTCAATGCTGCCCAATGTTCATGACTAGGGGAATTCATAAATTGACAAAGCGTATTCACACTATAAGCTATATCAGGCCGAGTGATAGTAATATATTGCAAAGCCCCAATATATTTTTGATAAACCTCTGCTTGAGAGATAGGAGAGCCATGACTGTTTGTGAGAGGTGGCTTAGTTGCAATCGGTGTGAGACATGGATTTGAGTCAGCCATACTTGTGCGAGCGAGAAGATCACAAATGTATTTATACTGCGAGACTAGAATACCATCAAATTGCTGATGCATTTCCAAACCGAGGAAATAATGCAAATCTCCAAGGTCTCTAATCGGAAATTCTTGTTTGAGTTGATTAATCATATCACTGACAAGTGCAAGATTTGATCCTGTGACAATCAAATCGTCAATATAAACAAGAAGAAAATAACATCAGTCCCTTGTCGAAAAATAAACAGTGAGTGATCACTTTTAGAAGCCACAAAATTTAACTTCAATAAATAAGAGCTAAGTTTGTGAAACCATGCCCGTGGCGCCTGCTTCAAACCATATAATGACTTTTGAAGTTTACAGACATAATCAGGATGTGATGAATCTATAAAACCAGGAGGTTGTGCCATGAAAATGGTTTATGAAAGATGGCTATGAAGAAAAGCATTTGACACATCTAGTTGATGAATAGGCCAGCTCTTCATTATTGCAAGGGCCAAAATTGTTCGAATAGTAGTTTCTTTAATTACAGGACTGAATGTGTCTTTGTAGTCTAGACCAGATTATTGAGTGAATCCCTGGTCCACTAATCGCGCCTTGTACCTTTCAACACTACCATCAGACTTCCTTTTAATTCGGTATATCCACTTGCAACCTACAATGTTAGCCTTAATAGGTTTTGGAACCAAAATCCAAGTAGAGTTAGCAAGGAGTGCATTAATTTCTTTAGACATAGCGTTATTCCATACTGGATATTTAGAGGCTTGGTTGAAGGTATGAGGCTCAGTATGGAGGAAGGTGGGTTTGGAGGTTCGGTAATGGCTATATGGGCATGGCGTTTGTGAAGGGTTTAGGGTCGCAATTGCATGGGGTGTGTTCAGGTTTGTTGGTTAGAAGGGTTAGCATAATTGCTCAAATCAACAATTAAATTTAATCCGGATGAAGTGGTTGAGGGTGACATTGATGTAGAGCCAGATTGGTGTAAAATGCGGTTTGAAGCAGTGTTAGGTGAAGAAGATAACGAAGGAGAAAGAGATGGATTGGGATAAGGGTTGGGTGATAAGGGAGAAGTGGGTGAGGATGTAGCCGAATTATTTAAGGATAGAGAGGAATTAGACGTACCTGTTGATAAAGCACCGAGAGATGATGGTGTTGTAACTATTATCCATGGATGAGGTTGAGGTGATGGACTTGAAGTGGAACACGAAGGAATTTGTTTGAAAGGAAAGACAGTTTCATCAAAAGAGATATGTCTAGCTATATAAATTCTATCTTTTGCAATATCTAGACACAAATGCCCATGGTATGTGGGTGAATAACCAAGATAGACACATTGATTAGTTCTAAAAGAAAATTTATGTTTATTATATGGTCTAAGCTAAGGATAAGCGGCACACCCAAATATTTTTAAATCAGTGTATTTCGATGCCTTTTTATACAATAATTCAAATGGACATGAATTTTGTATGACTTTACTGGGCATGTAATTTATTAATTAGACACTTGTTTGGAATGCATATGGCCAAAAAAAAAATGGTATATTTGCATATGCTAAGAGAGTTAAACCATTGTCCACAATATGATGAATTTTTCTCTTGGAAATTCCATTTTGTTCATGAGTGTAAGGACAAGCAATACGATGAAGAATTCCTGTTTGTTTAAAATAAGAGTTGAGTTTTTGATACTCACCACCCTAATCTGAATGAAAAGTTTTTATTTTACAATTAAATTGACGAAAAACAAGTGATTCAAATTCTTTAAACATGGTAATGACTTGAATTTTATTTTTAAGAAAATAAATCCAGGTAAAGTGAGTAAAATCATCAACAAATAAAACAAAATATGAAAAACCTAAATTAGATAAAATGGGTGCAGGGCCCTAAACATCTGAATGAACAATTTCAAAAGGAAACTGACTAGTGTGTTCAACAGAAGCTAAAGATAATCGAGCTAATTTCCCTAGCTTATAAGAAGAACAAACCGACATAGTAGTAGGACTAGAACAAGACAATTTATTTTTGTCAATTATTAAAGAAACAGTTGAAGCATGTGGGTGTCCCAATCTTGCATGCCAATCTGCAAAAGAAGATGTAGAACTAAGAAAAGCATGTTTGGTTGGTGATGGAAGACAGTACAAGCCATCATCACTCGGTCCTTACAACAGGATTTCCT
>CATIWK010352179.1:0-11444 GCA_949634005.1 Mallotus japonicus
TAAAAGTAAACAGAAAATAAATAAAAAATATTCTAGGTTTCATGCTTTTTAGAATTTGTATTCCAATCACTATACAAATTTAAAAAATGAAATTGTCACTTCATTTTTTATTGTATCGAATACCTTGAAATTATATATATATAAAGAGAGAATAATTTATGTTTATTTTACGTTTTTGATACAACAATTTTATATATGTTTTTGTCAATTTAAAAAACTTTATGTATAATAATAATAATAATAAATATATTTAATCAAAGATAATGAAAAATATAATGAGCAAAATAAAAGTGTAAGATTATTTTATATACAGAAAATAAACTAAAAATATACGGAAATAAATAAAAAAATATACAGAAAATAAACTAAAAATATACGGAAATAAATCAAAAAATATACAGAAAATAAACAAAAAATTCAAAATTGAATTGAAAAATTATATGCATTAGCAGCATATAATTTATATCATTTCAAAAAACAAAATTCGAATGAAGTATACCTTAATCCCAAACTAGATGAGTTCGGCTATATGGATCCTATACCTCCATTCCACCCAACTTTGTATAGAACATACTACAATATATATAAACCATGGAGACTTAGCATAAGTTACTATAAAATATAAATCCAATAGATTTTACCTGGAGAATAGACATGTGCATGAAGGAAGCACATAACTATTGAGAGTTTACTAAAGCATAAATAAAAAAGACAAATATTCAGCTCCCATAACTTTAAACAAAGCTTGAAAAATGTTTGATGCACCAAGATATGAAACTTCTGATCATCGAATTCAGGTAAAAAAGCACTCTATTCACAGCTTCCCTAATCAATACAATCTGCTCTTAGTATTTTATATTCACCTTGCTCCTACTTAAAACCATCTTTAGCAATTATAGGTTGATCATTATGTGTTAGATGCATTGCTAGAAGCAGAACAACTTTCACTTTACGTGATCGAAAAGCCTTAAATAAATTAAAACTTCCTATAAACCCATATCCACACAAACATTCAGAACTACTCAATCACCAAATTTTTCTTAATAAACCGCCAAAAATAGAAGCCCCACTTGAAAATATCTTAAACCTGAAAATCATTACCAAAAAAATAAAAAAATTATAAACAACAACCTCATGATCAAACAAATTGTAAAGAATCTAAATTCCCACTCAAATTCAATTTCCATCAAAAACCCAAATCAAAACACAATTTTGTAACATTAGATTCCAATCCCAGTTTTTAATTTGATTAAACATTCCCAACAAAACCCAAACCCCTCGAAATTCCCAATTTGAGATGGATACCATCTCTGTTTTCAACCACAATTCATAACAAAACGACCAAAAAAATCCTTAAAAAACTCACATTCACTACCCAAAAAATCTCTGATTTAGATTTAATGGTTGTGTTATATGTTGATGAAAGCATGAATTTTTGTTGCGTGATTGAACAATATGGAGGCTACGATTTTGAAGAACAAACTGAGAGAGATTTGGAGGAGAATAAATATTTTTTAAGATTGTAGCAAGAAGATGAACAACGAAGAGGACAGAGGAGTTGCATTTTTGGCATTAATGAAGAAGGGTGCAGCGCGTAAATATTTTTTATGAGGGAGACACACGTGCAATTAATAAAAATTTGAGGTATTTTTGTTGTTTTGCTTACCTTCTATGGCATTTATGAAAAACTCCCTTAAATATTTAGAAGAGGATATTTCACTGGATGGCCTATTTGACCAATTCCTTATCATTTTTGGCTCCATATTTTTTCTTTTTCAATTTGGAGCTTTTGCCTTTTCAGTTTTAGGTTTCCGCATTTTTTTCATTTCTGGCCTTTTTCACTATTGTCCATATAACTTTCTCTGCACCTGCAAACCTATTTGTTATTTTTTTACTCCTTTTAATTGGAGTTAATTGTATATATTTATTTAATTTTCAATATTCTAAATAAATTTAATTTTTAGTTTAATTAGCTTAATTTCTTATGGGATCTTTGAAAATTTTGAATGAGCTATTTAAAACTAACCTAATTATTTTTTTTCATTAAAATCTTAGCTTTTATTAACATTAATAATAAAACAAGAATTTTTTTTTTGTTGTTTTTGGTTTTTGGTTTTTGTTGTTTTCAGTTGTTATTTTAAGTTGTTTTGGTTGTTGTTTGTTGTTTTTTATTATTTTTAATTATTTTTTGTTGTTTTCAATTGTTTTTTTTTGTTATTTTCAGTTGTTATTTTTTTTTTTGGTCGTAGTTAGGTTATTGTGTATAACTTTTGAAATCGTATTGATTTTATTTAATTAGTTGACGAAGAAATAAGATAAGTAACAATAGTTTATTATATAGAAATAAAATCTCACTCAAAAATGTTATCATAAAGGTATAATAACTGATGACTATTAACTTCCGTCACTTAAATATTATTTCATATTAATTTCTTTTTTAATGAACTTATAACAAGTGATCCTTTTGTCAATAAAAGTCAATTATTTTAGTGACAAAAATAAGTGTAATTATATGTAATGAGTTTGTCATTAAAAGATTTTCCTTCAAAATTTTGGCGCATAATTTTACCTCTAAATTTAATTGTGAAGAAATATTGTCAATTTTCATAAAATAAATAAATTGGCGATGAATTAGCATATTAATGTGACAAATAATATATATACGTCATCTAAACAATTGTTGTAGTGACAAATATTTAAAATTATCATAATTAATCAAGATTAGATGACAAATTTAGTTGCATAACAAGAAAATGCGTCACCAAATATATAAATTCTAGTAGTGATAGTTGACGAATGAAATATGAATGTTGGAGTGCATTCAATTTTTCCTCAAACTTCTCCTTCTTCATTAAATGCTAATTCAGCCTTTGCAAGATAATACATACTCACGATCGTGAGGAAGCATGTCACAATTATGAGAAATGCAAAAAACAGCGATTTCCTCTAATTACTAACTGTTAGAGGCTTGACATGTCATTCGTGA
Organism: Mallotus japonicus; assembly: GCA_949634005.1. Taxonomy (NCBI): domain Eukaryota; kingdom Viridiplantae; phylum Streptophyta; class Magnoliopsida; order Malpighiales; family Euphorbiaceae; genus Mallotus; species Mallotus japonicus. The sequence goes on from CATIWK010352179.1 coordinate 2,987, forward strand.
ATATGATCACGATCGTGGCTAGTATGCTCATGATTATGGCTAATGTGCTCACGATCATGACAAAGATCGTGAGATCCATCCTGAGGAACACTAGAAGCTAACAAATGAGGCATGCTTGATCATGAACATAACTCATGACGAGCATTGTGAACTTGAGTACAAGAGGCCTTGATGGTCATGAGTGAGCTAGGTGTCCTCACGATCGTGATTGAGGTAATGAGAAGCACCGTGACTTGATACTTATGAGGGCTTGAACGATCACAAGTATGCATGGTGGGATCATGATCGTGGGACTAATCGTGAAGGCCATTATGTTATTCTAAAACTGAGGGTTCTTTGGCTCAGGGTCATGAGGCACTTGATCATAATTGTGGTGTGCATGATCACAATCGTGGGATCCATTGTAAGGAGTGCTGAAAACTTGAAAATTTTATGTTCTTTGCCTCCAAATGATCATCAACAAATGCCTATTTTATATACACACTTACGAAAATAAATTAGTAATTTATTAAGGTCAAAGTATGGGTAATTACACATTGATCATATAAATGATCAACATATTATATTAATGCTATTTTGCATTTTTACCATACCATTGATATTAAATTACTATTCTTTTACATTACATTAAAAATATCATTTAAACTATCACTAAGGTCTCTTTATAAATCTTTTGGATATTGTTAGATTTATTGTAGATGTAACCTTTCCTTTTCTTTTTACCTTCAAGAGTGCCATATAATTTTGCTAACACTTAGTATGTAATAAATATTTAATGTGACAACTTCATAAGACTTTTATTTCTATTGATGATAGACATGGTGGAAACCATGGCCATGAAGTTTATCATTGGCATGGTAGAGGTAATTTTTCTTTTCAAGTACTCTTTAATTGGCTTAGGTTCCTTCAAGGGATTTAATGTTGTGGATTTCTTTTAGTGCCAATATTTGATTGAAAATTGATAAAGATGTAATGGTTTGAGTCAGTTTGGAGAGCATATTATCATCAAAAGGGGCATCTGGACGATGATAGCCCTATAGTTGCACGTGAAATGTAAAGAAGAACTTTCATTCATGATCAAAGAGAAATATCGATCCTGATTCTCGACCTTATTTTAAATGCTTATTAGCTTTTGTCTTGGACAATCATTGTTTATCATTAGTTTGCTATACCAACAGCTTGTCTGCCTTAAATAAATGACCGAATGTGAAAAGTAAAAATCCTTTGCCATCTGATTTTTTTTGCTGAGCCTATTATGGTTATTGCAAGGTTGACCATAAAGAAGCAAAAGTTTATATGTGTCATTTGCTTCCTCATTCTTTAAATTAAATTCATACAACTAGACGATTGTTTGTTTTTCTAGTTAGACACAGGGGACATTACTACATGATGTCTTCCATCCAAGTTTGGACTTCCTTACATGAAATATAAATTTCTTAAGGGATAAGTATAAAAAAGTACCCTGTGGTTTAGCATTTTTTCACTTCGAGCCATGTGGTTTGTTTCGTAACACTTCAGTACCCTGTAGTATCTGCTGTTAACAAATTTAAGACAAAATCACTAACACCGTTAACTATGCTGACGTGGACGCTGACATCAGCATCCACATCATCCACGTTAGCATGTCAACGTCCACATCAGCATAGTTAATGGTGTTAGTGAATTTGGCCTAGATTTGCTAACGGCATAGTCCACAGGGTACTAAAGTATCACGAAAAAAATCACATGGCTCGAAGTGAAAAAGCGCTAAACCACAAAGTACTTTTTTTATATTTATTCCATTTTTTAAATCATGTCATCCTTTTGCCCTGTTAGCATACATTGTCATAATTTTTTTTCAATCCTCATTTGTTGCATCAATTGACACCATTAGCTCACATGTTAAAAAATTGACATGTAATGCCATAAGTAAATTGAAGTTTTTTTTTTTTAATAAGATAGCCATATCACTAAAACATATATAAATTATATAATAAAAGGTAGCTCTTTTCTTTTAAGTTAATGACTATAAGACTCGAATTCTACACATTAACCCTGAATGGAACGCCCAACAACAAAAGCATTTTGATTTTCTGAAATTAGAAGGGGGATAACTACTTTTAACCGATTGGCTAGGATTTTGGAAATGATCTTATAAAGGTAGTTGCAACAGCTTATTAGCCTATAGTTATCAAAACTTTTAGGATTTTTTACATTGGGGATCAAGGCAATGGTAGTATTATTAATTTTAGGGGGAAGTGAGGAAGAAGCAAAGAAATTTTTTACCGTGGCCAATGTAGGATTCAGGATAATATTGTGTTGACACATGAAGTCATGCATGCTTTAAGAAACAAGACTAAAGATGGCTGCCAAACTCGACTTTGCCAAGGCATTCGATAGTGTCCAGTGTCCTTTCCTCAAAGCAGTAATGGAGAAATTTGGTTTTCATAGCAAATGGATACAGTGGATGATGGAATGCATTTCCACAGTAAGTTACTAGATCTCTTTAAATGGAAGTACTACCAGTTCTTTTGTTCCATCGCGTGGCCTTAGACAAAGAGACCCACTGTCTCCCTGTGTGTTTATTCTTGCTGCTGATGCTTTATCCTACTCTCTTCGCTTGGGTAATCTTCAAGGCAGAGTTCATGGTCTGAAATTAACAAGACATTGTCTAGTTCTAACTCACTCTCCTTTTGCTGACAATGTCATCCTCTTTGGTGAAGCTTCATTGGAAGAATCATTTTCTTTGAAAATGGTTCTAAACACTTTCTTAGAGGAATCAGGGATGAGTTTAAATCTTCACAAATCTGAAATGTTTTTCAGCAGAAATGTCAATGTTGATCTCAAAAGTAGCATTTGTTCTCTTTTTCAAATTCAGGAATCCCGATACGATACTAAATATTTGGGAATCTAAATGGATTGGGCAAAAACTAGAAGTGCCTTGTGCAACCATCTCATTCAAAAAGCCAACTCCAAAATGCAATCTTGGAAATGTAAGTTTCTTTCTCTAGCGGGAAGAGAAGTTCTTATTAAATATGTCATTCAATCTTTCCCTACGTACATTATGTCTGTGCTTCGCATCCCTATCGGTGTTGTTTCTGAATTAGAAAGGCTTATCAGAAGCTTTTGGTGGTCTCAAAGCTTGGAGGATAGAAAAATCCATTGGGTAAAATGGTCTGATCTGACTATGTCAAAAAAAGGGGGTGGTCTGGGTTTTCGTCAGCTTCTTCTGTTCAACCAAGCTCCTCTTGGAAAATTTGTTTGGCGGATAATCCACAATCCTAGCTCCCTCACAGCCAGAATTCTCAAAGGCCTTTATTTTCCTTTTTCTGACATTTTAAATGCTAAAAAAGGGCTCAAGGCGTCTTGGCTTTGGAGCAGTCTTATTTCTGGGAGACACTCAATCAAAGAAGGCCTTCGATGGACTGCAAAGTCTGGTAAGAACATTGGAGTGTGGAGTGATCCCTAGATTCCTCTTCTCCCAAATTTTAAAATTCAATCTTTGAAGCCTCCGAACTGCACTATCAAATTTGTTCATGATTTGATCAATTGGCAAGAACAGAGATGGAACCTCCTTTTGTTGAAATCTTTATTTTCTAAAGATGAGGTAAAAGCGATCTCCTTTATTTCTATTAGAACTACGGATCAACTAGCTCATGATCACCTTATCTAGCATTATGATGCTAAAGGTAATTATTCGGTAAAATCCGCTTATAGATACCTTAAAAATGCTTGCTCTGATTCTATCTCCACTAATGGCCAATCTTCCACTTATGATTTTAATGGGTGGAACTCTATTTGGTCCCTCCAAATTCCTCCAAAAATAAAGGTTTTCTTATGGAGATGCATAAGAAACACAATTCCCACTGGTGAAGGTTTAGTTAAAAGAGGTTGTAACCTTAGTCCCATTTGCCAAAGATTCAACGCCCACCTGGAAACTATAGAGCATCTCTTGTTTTTATGTGAACATTCCAAAATGATCTGGTATGCTAGTGCAGTGAGTTACATGCCTAATTCAATAGGCTTTATGTCTTTTGCAAGTTGGTGGTCTCATATTTACAGATTATTTATGGAAAGTGACAATGCTGTTATGCTCAACTTGGTTGCTGGCATCTGCTGGGCAATTTGGAGAGCTCGAAACAATTTTATTTTTAAAAAGAAACTTGAAGATTCTAGACAAGTTATCCAATCTTTTGAGAAATGGTGGTCATCCAGTCAAATTACTGATAATGAAGCAAATCAGCCACAACAATCACCATTATCTGAGTCTTCCCAAGGCCATTGGTAAGCTCCTCCTCAAGGCACACTCAAGCTCAACTCTGATACCTCTTTCAACCAAAGTTCCCGCAAGTGTACTCTTGCCTTCATCTGCAGGGATTGGCAAGGTAGAGTTCTGCACTTCTTCAATTCTGCTGAACACAGTCATTCTGCTCTCCAGGCTAAACTCATGGCGATTAAATATGCTTTATCTTGATAAAAAAACTTCCAGCAGCAGATAATCATTGAATCTGATTGCAAAAGAGCAATCCATCTTATCCACTCTCAAGAGCCTCCCCCATAGGAAGCAGCTCCCCTTGTTGAAGACATTAAATCTTCATTACATTTGTATGTGAATGTCTCTATCTGTTTTATTGCCAGGACTGCTAACAAAGTTGCAGATTGGCTTTTTAAATGCCAAGGCAGTCTTCTGTTCCTAGACAATGGATTCTATGTCCATTCTCAGTTGCAATCTCTTCTAGAAAGAGACATGCTTCCCTTGTAGTTTTGTTTCTTTAATGCTATTTAGTTGTTCCAAAAAAAAAAAATTCTACACATTAAAATATCATTAGAAAGGAGTTACCACTTACTGTACTGTATAAATTGAGTTCTTTAATAAATGCATCAGTAGCTCACATGTCGAAAAATTGACACCCTTTTCTAAGGTTCTTTAGAAAAGCACTATTCCCATAATATATTTGGGAGCATCAGGCTGAAAATGGAGGTGGGACCATCAAATTATATATTTCATGCAATGTTGATTTTTCAAAAATTCAGAAAGTAATTATGAAGAATAATTTCAGATCAAAACCTTGTGAAGAAAAACATTAAAAGAAAATGTTCCAAATAGCTTATACATGTGAAGTTCCCTTTCCACGCAACAGAATTCGACTAGTCAGGTTCAGAATAACCATGTCAACAAAAATTATGTGCAAGGATTAACATTTTTCAAGATAAATATATAAAAAAATTTTACCAACAAAAAAATTAATTAACTCATAAATTTAGATTTTTTTTAAGTACACAAAGTTTTTTAAAATTAATAATTGCAAAATTAATTAACTCATAAAATTTAACATTTATTATAAATTTAGAGTTTTTCAACATTTTTCAAGATATATTAAGAATTTGTCAAAAGGTATAGAGCAAACGGGGAAAAAAATTATTCAAGTTTATTTTTTTTTGTGTGAACCATCGGTATTTAAGATTCATTGGATTTTAACTAATCCGGTTTGATCCGAATAGGACTATAAATATGATAAAGGTCTCACAGCAATTCTCTAATGTGACTGCATACATTACAACTCGAATTCAAAACCTAACTTAAGTCAGAACAGTTTCCTGCCAGCTCAGCTTTATTTTAATGAATTGACACCTGCAAGGCGTGTTTTGCTGCATAGCATGATAATTGAAATCTAAACCATCATAAGTCATCTAGAAGTACATCTGTTTCGGCTACAAGAATGGGCTATCCAGTCATGGATTTTCCTACAACACTCCACAGTCTCCACCCATGAAATTTATCTCAGAATTTGATTACTAATTTATTATTACATCTCTTTTTCTCTCTCCATCATGCTCTTACTTCTATTCGACCATTTTTCCTTGGTTACTTTTGGACTTTTTTTTATTATTTAATTACATTCACACTCTCTTTGATAAAAAAAAAAAAAAAAAAAAACCCTTTAATTGGAGAAAAATGAAAAAAATAAAAAATTCACGTTTAAATTATAAAATTTTATTTTATTTTTTTTAATTTTAAATTTATCTTATTTACTTAATTTGTATTATTTTCACATAATATTTTTTATATTGAATGTATTATCAAAAATTATCACTAATATTTTATATTTACAAAATATTCCTGTTTGTAGGTATTTTATAAAAAAAATTATGTATGTAAGTTATTTTATTGTATTTAAAAATTAAAATAATTAAATAAAATATATTTTGATTTAAAGTTTGCATATTGTGTGAATCTACAACTAGTTAAATATAATACACTAAATATTGGCAAGATTCTCCCTTTTCAGAGTGTGGAAGATCACAAAACCAACTGAATTGAAAATCGAATCGACCCGATTTGATTTCGATTTGTTTACACTTTATTTTTGATTTTTAAAAATTAAATCAAAATTTAATTCAGTTGAGTTCGGTTTTATACTTAAAAAATTCTATTAATCTAAATAATCAAATAAATTGAAATTTTATTTTTATTTATTTAAATCAGCATAATAATTAATAAAAATATTAAAATAATTAATGTTTATAAAAACTCAATTTCATTCGATCAGTTAAATTTTAATTTTAAAAATATTAATTTTTCTAATTTAATTCAATTTTTAGTTTCAGTTCGACTTTAATTTAATTCTATTCAATTAATTCAATTCAGTTCAAAAATTCTAAAATTGCCCGAACCGACTGAACTCTGCTCTCTTTGTAGGACAAATTTAGCCCGACAAAACAAACTCAACTTGCGTCTTTCAATTTTTTCTTTTATCGAGTAAAATATTCCCCCGCTAAAAAAAAAACATCATTCCATTAAAATTCCCATTTTACCCAACCCATTCCAGCAAAAACATTAAGGTCACTTAAGTCATTCAACACCCAACATCTCCCACCTCCGCCTTTCGCGGGCCAAACACGAATTCTTGGCGGGAAAGACACAGAGCCAACAGAAATAAACCTTAAAACAAATAAATAAATTGAAAAAAGAATTTGGTTTGGCTTAGGGTTAGTGTTCTCTTTCCCGCCAAAAATAACGGGCAGTGCAGCATCAAGCAAAATAGTATTAGTATTAGAAGTGGGCAATCAGTGTATTAAAACCGCGTTAATAAAGAAAAAAAAGTCAATTTGGGGTCAAACGGAATACAATTTCCAATTGTAATTAGGGTGTGTAGAGAGAGAGAGTAAAATGCACCCTAATTTTTACACTATTAATTTTTGAAACTCTTTAAATTTTTATTATTTGTATTCAATATTTAAAATTTTATTTTAAATTTGTATAACTTTTATAATACATAAAATCAATGTATTTTACAATTAATATTGATATGAACCCAAAAAAATTTTATGGATTAATTATATTTAATTAAAAAATATATATAAAAATAAACTTTTTATATTAATTTTTAACTTTAATTTACTATTTTGAAGCTAATTTTTGATATTTTATGTGTTTAGAATCATTTGAATTCAAATATTTATCTATTTTAGTATTATATGAGTTAAAATAAATTTAAAAGTATAAATTTAAAGATGAAAATATTTTCAAATAAAAGTTTAAAAGTTATATAAAAAATAATAAAAGTTAATTATGTAAAGTTTAGCTGCCATTTATTTATAGAATCTTTTAGTTGCAATGGGTATGGACTATGGTTCAAAATTTTCAGCAAATCAATGACTTAGGATTCCATGGAAGACCCATGTGTGCATGTCTATAATAAATAAATAGAATTCTTTTTCTTCTTCCTTTATTTATTTCATGCATTGGATTCTTCTATGCACTCTCCAATTTCAACTTTTATACCTTTTCTCTTATTCATTACGCAAATCCTTTCTACTTCTCCAATTATGTAACTTGTCAGGCTCCCAATTATTTACCCTCTTCATTTCATGTAATAAAATATTTATTCTTTTTTTTTTTATATCCATTTATTTATTTCTCAAAGAACATGCCAAAATATACTCAAATAAACCCTAGGCTTTGTAAAAAAAAAAACCCTAGGCTATAATAAAAGATATATAATAAAAAAAATAACACCTAATACATGTTTGTGACATTGCATATAGTTTATGAGATAAATTAGTGAACTAGTAGTTAATAGCTTCTAAAATTAAGGATTCCTTCCTAGCAATGGTTGATTTTTCACACAGTTTATGAAGATTCCTCATTCAAATATTATATATGATAATGGCTATGAAAATAACAATATTAAACTGTTGCAATTTATACATACAACTAACAAAATTTTGCCATGGATAAAAGAATTGTGATTAATTAATATGATTTATAACCCTTGTACTTATTAGCTACATGCATTAAAAGCTATATAATTAAGAAATTTATTGTATATTTAACCTCGTGTATGTAACTATACAAATTAAAGTCGTAGCTAATAATATCAATTAACCATAATTATGAATTATTTTATGGCTAAAATGAAAATATTAGCCATGATATTTGATACAATGGCTAATTAATAGATAATATTAACTACAA
>CATIWK010352306.1:0-10675 GCA_949634005.1 Mallotus japonicus
TCAAAATTACTCACTGCCTTTGCGGCTTTTCAACAAAGTGTTCCATTCAGATGGTAAAAAATAAAAAATAAAAAAAATAATCATATGCAGGGACTTAAGATGCCTAATTCACCCTTGGAAGTTTCCAGATGCTAATTGCTCGAGAATCAAGTTGTGAAGCTAGGAACTAAATTTTGCATGGGAATAATCAGTTAGCCATCATGGAAGAAGCCTACCTTCTCTTTTCTTTTCTTGGAAGAGATGAATGCAAGTCTGCAATCAAAGAAGGCACGCACAATCATCTGAACAAAGACAAAATCAATTTGCTTGAGGCTCAAACTTTTAAATCTAAGGTTCCACCTAGAACCACGAATAAGAAGCTTAGCAGCTCCATCGTCATTGCACGAAAGATATATAGAGAAGCAGGTGGATGAGACTCGACACATTCCAGTAATTACATCTCCGAAGGCAAGACGATCATAGGCCATCGACGCAAGCTGCAAGTTGTAATTGCCATAATTCTTGAAGCCTAGATAGCTCACGCCTAAGTCAGTTGAGACAAGAGGAAAAGACATAAGAAGCTCGGAAAAGCATAGTTCGTAAGCTCGGAGATTAAGCTCAGATTTTTGAATATTCATTGAGTTTCAAAAATAGACGAGAGTCTCCTAGCTCTTTAAACAGTTGCTATCCGTGCTAACTTGATGAAAAATATTTATCCAGTTATTTGGTAACCATGTTCAAGTCTGAATTTTAAACTGAAGTCAGATGAGTTGCTGCTCCTGTACGTACATGGGGGAATATTGCCGTAAGGTTGGCATTACCGAGTTATGCTATTTGTCATGGAGGGATGACCTTTGGGCGACCTTGGATAAACTATACACTGCACTGGAGAGCCCGGAATTGACTTACAGCTTCTATTCATCCCAGCTAAACGACAAGATTAAATTGCTAAGCTCTGATGTTTGGAATAGAAACTCTCATAGAATCATCTCTTACCAACACCTTGTACAACTCTAGCAAAAACAAGGAAAACCAGTTGGCACCAGGCAATCCATTCAAGTTTCAAATACGAAACACCATCAAAATGGTTCCCGCAATGCACGTCTTCCTATTTTGAATGACAACCTACAAGATTCTGTAGACAAGAATTCAAAACTATAATTCAGCAATCGAGAATTTCCAAATCGCAAGTAGAGATCACCATTAATCCGTTTCCATGTAAAGTCGTCATATAGCCAATGAAACCAGAGTTGAGTGGTCGTCAACGAGATCAGTTCTTGGATTAAAATGGGAACGGCCAGACGAGGTAAACAAAATAAATCACCAAGCACTAAAGACTAGAGCCAAGCAGTCATCCGGATCAGCTAACCAGAAAGAAGAAGTTAAACTCGGAAGCTGGACATCCAGGGAAAAGAGTTCGAGATTCTCTGAGGTGACGAGCATCAACCGAACATCGACTTCATAAGAGCACTAATTTCATGAATATTCAGACTTCGAGCAACTTTAAACTCAGAACATGATGGAGGTGATCTGATGAACAAGATGCAGAACAACATCAACCAGAATGTGAATGCAGACACAAAAATACTCGCAAGTTGCAGATCTGGTGAATAGATGTAGTCTTCGTATCTTTCAAAAAAAAAAACGGAAGGTTGAGTTGGAAAAGAATGAAGATTACAGAATTAAAGATTGTCAACGTGATTGATTCTCGGTTCATAATTGAACTCCAAAACCGAGCATTCACCACTGAAATTTGGAAACAGTCGTTTGCCTGAATCTGATTCTTAGTGTTAGCTAAAATTCGAGTCCTTATCACTGCAAAATTGTGAAAATCAATGGCAAATTTTGAGCGACATCAGCAAGGTTGGATCTCCTGAAAGGTCAAACAGAAAAATACTAGAGAGATTCATGCAAATTTACAACTTCAGGCCATACCTTAAGCAGCTCTTGGTTAGCTGCAATAACATATTTATCGTCAACCAGCATCGAAGGCTATCTCACCAAGCATTGATAACCAAGCATTCGAGTGTTAGAGTTTCAGACATTTAAAACACCGAATCATCTGAGCATTAAAGCATTAGATACTAGAAAAGTAACCGGACATCTGAGTTTGATGAGTTTGTTATAATCCCTAAAGTTAAAATAGCGGAATATGATTCTGGCTATTCTTGAGAACTTCTACCTCTCTACCAGTCAAAATGCATTCATTTGAGTTTCACAGCAAGCTCTACCATAAATGCAGCAGCTCCCAAGCTCAGAATTCTAGAGAAGTGGCGAGAAAATTGCACCGAGCACCAAAACTGGGCAATCTTGCCACCGAATTTTGATCCAAACAGATCGAAGAACAAGCCTTAGAAACTTGGATATGGAGCTTGTGAAGCAACCCCGGATGACAGATCAAAAACTGAAGCAAAGGTTCTAACAAAAAAAAAAGTGTGAAAGCACTGCAAGAGAGATAAACCTGAGATTCCATGCTCGTTCATAAACACCCATCGTTGATCAAGCACCCGGGCTTGCCATTCTTTAAATTGATTTTGGAGCATCTGGATTCTCGGAGTGAGTTGCGTCCGAGCTAGGTTTACTGACTGTCATTAATTCCGAGTTTGATAATTGGGTACCTCACATGGCGTATTGAGCAGCTGTCAAATGTTGCGATTGGCACAAGTATACTCATTTAAAGGACATGAGTTAACCAGCAGCGGTCTATATTGAAAAGGCTATGATCATGGGCCCAACTCAAATATTCAATAGCCAAAATCCACGACACGACCTCATTGAGTCTTGACACAAGAAGAACAACTCAATGCATACTTGATTTACCTGTTTGAGTAATAATAGATCAACATCCTCATGAATGGATGTACATGGGATTTCTCTCCATTACACTAGTACACGAGTCATCGAACTATAAGCTTAAAATCCGAGTCTTCATATTATTCGGACAACGATACCACAAAGAAAAGACCGTACTACATACTCCAAGTCAGAATCTTAGGCTCTCTTCATAAGTACTTGGCAATAATTGAGCAAATAACAAACATAAATATTCGTTGACTCAAAGGCAGGACAAGTGGTCATCAAGAGATAAGTCTTCTTTCTCAGTTATTTATTTTTTAATTATTTATTTACATCTTATTCATTCTTATATGAATATAGCTTGTCATACAAGCACGCTTGCACACCTACACCTAGATATTCATCCATGAATACATGATTATTATTCATGCAACACATACATCAATCACATTGATATGTTTATTACACGAGGACTGACCATCAATTGAGATCGATCCAAACGGTAAGGATGCTACTTTAATCACCAATCGGTCCAAACAATCAAACATTTTGATCATCTCATTGCACTCATGTGCAAAAATTATCAAGTGACATTAGGCACATTATCAAGCAACACTAATGCAAAAAAGCACTCATTCGTGCTCAGACAATTCACTCGGGCAAATCCTACTCTAGGCAGATCCTTGCTCATGAAATCTTAAAGGAAACAAAGAAAGTTCAAGAGTGGAGTCAAGTACATCCACTACACAACCGTATAATTCAAAGTCAAAATTCCAAGACAACCTAACTAGCATCATGCAGTATCCTCTATTCTAGCAAACTGTGCAACATTGACTTGCCACCTAAACTACAGATGCTCATCTCACAACTCATACTGGGCAAACCCAAATTTGGTCCTTCAAAAGCCCACACTCAATCTATTACTAGTCCAAATTATTGAGCTTAGCTAAAAAGCTTAGATTCACTACCAAGATCACAACATCCTTTCCTTTTGCAAAAATACTACAAAAGCAGCACTCGGCAAAATCAATATCAACATCAGCCAAGATGTTCAAACTCAACATCAATCATTACTTTGGCCAGACAGTTGGCATCAATAAACTATCAAAATACAAAGCCGAGCATCTCACTAAGGGCCGAGTATACAGAAACTCGCCTTCTCGGGCCACGACTACGTGCCGAGCATCTCACTTAGGGCCAAGTATATAGAAACTCGCCTTCTCAGGCCACAACTATGTGCCGAGCATCTTATTAGAGCCGAGTATACATAAACTCGCCTTCTCGGGCCACGACTACATGTCGAGCATCTCATTAGGGTCGAGTATATATAAACTCGCCTTCTCAGGCCACGACTACGTGCCGAGCATCTCACTTAGGGCCAAGTATACAGAAACTCTCATTCTCGGACCACGACTACGTGTCGAGCATCTCACTTAGGGTCGAGTATACATAAACTCATCTTCTCGGGCCACAACTACGTGCCAAGCATCTTACTTAGGGCCGAGTATACATAAACTCGCCTTCTCGGGCCACGACTACCTGCCGAGCATCTTACTAAGGGCCAAGTATACAGAAAATCGCCTTCTCGGGCCACAATCCTGTGCCGAGAATCTCAAAACTCTTGCCTTGCCAGGTCCCATTCTTCATGTTCACTATAACACTGGTGGGTTACTCCCTCGGGACGCCGAGCATCTATAAGCCCATTTGGCATTTTCTCTTTTTTAATTTTTAGGTTTATTAAGACTAAAGTGACCAACAGTGATTGAGGCTGGCCATCTCAGTTCACCCTTTTGGCGTCAACACAGATCAACGTCGACATTTCTTCAGCAATGTCAGACATAAATATCCGAACAGAATTTCAGGGGGAACTCTTGATACCCTATAATCAGTATCCTATTCTAATAAGGATTATAATTCACCAAAGAGGAGGATTACCTAGAGAAGAAGAATACTCAATTAGGAAGAAGCTCAATAAGGAAGTCTCTTCTCTCCTAAATAAGGCAATCCCTACTCAACAAGGAATCCTATTCCTAAGAGGTTTGAGTCAATCTTTCTCTATATATACATCTCATCATATGGGGGGAGAGATCATTCATTCAACATTCACACATCTTCTAATATTCTCATACTCTACATCATGCCATCATTCCATCATAAACACCCATTCTACATCACTTACTCTACTCTATTTGCTTTATTATATTTCCTCTATACGATACTGACTTAATCTTCGGGGTGTCTATGGGGAAAACCCCGCCCTCTCACCCAACTTCCTCGTCGATGCAGGTTCCACAAGGCAAAAACACGATTCGGAGTTATCAATATGTATTTTCCGTCACTTACTATTTTTCATTTTATTGATTCAATCAAGACTATGACTAATATTTTAGGCTAGAAAAATGAATTAAATTCCTTTTTATGAATATTCAATTTAATTTTGAAACTAATATATTAAGAGCTATATTAGTTATTATACATAACTGATTAATTATTTTGTTTGCCATCCAGTTCAAATTTAACTCTTTTTTTTTTGTCTAAATTATTAATATTTTTATATAACACACTAAATTTTAATTAATTCGATACTATATACATTACTATGTACATTCAAAATATTATTTAAATAAGAACAATTTCATGCTAATTGGTTTTAATAATTATTGGCTGACTCATTTTTTTTAAGTTAATATAATTAAATTTATAAAATCTTGTCGGCAATAGTACTTCCATGATATTTCTTTACTTTTGATATAAACAATAAGAATATCGATTTTTTTTAGCTTAAAATAATATTATTACTAGTATATAACCATAAATCGACGGCTATCATGATGTAAATTTCTAGGTTTTTTTTTTTTTTTTTAAATATTACTAGATAAACATGCAATTGCGGATTATTAGCGTATCTAATTAAGTATGCTCATCTGAATAATCTCTCTCTCTGCTTAAGCATAAGCAGCTAATGCTGTCTTGACTTGTATGCCCAGGACAGCGATTGCTTACGTCTTTTTTTTTTTTTTTTGGGTTGAACTTAGGTTCATTAGATTCTTATATATATATATATTTTCATTGGTGAAGTATTTAAATGAGTTAGATTATAGAATATGGTTTTTGTTATTTTCATAAAGTTCCACATTTCACCTGTGAATTTTAAATTCAATGAAATGTTCAACCTTCAAGTCTTTATCATTAATGTCTCTGGAAAAAAGATATGATTTGTTTTCTGATTTGTCTTATTATAAAAAGTTGAACTTTCTTTCTAAATAAAAAACTCCCAATAATGTTAATAAGAAATTTACTTTAGAAGAAGAGAACGACTAATTAATAGCCTATTTTCAAGAATTTTATAAGAAAAAATCTTGTACAACTAGTGGCTGCAGTGTAAATTATTTAAAAATTCAATGAGTAAATTAAATTCATCAAACGATATGAAAATTTTCCTTTGACCACAAGATTTCAATTTTTTTTTTTCCAGTTTCGGGGCGTCTAAAAGCTCAAACATTGTATAATTCGTCTATTTTAAGAGACAATGACATTGATAAAATCTGAAAAATATATATTACATTTGACATAATCCATCTAATCTATTTTAAGAGACAATCACATGATAAAGCTTGAAAAGATTACATATTTTAAGAGTCGATGAACTTAGAATTGAACAAATTTGACAAGGCTTGTAAAGATTGGGGTTTCTTCCAGGTATATATAAATTTTAACTACTAAACATTTTTCTACATCAAAAAATGTTTATATGTCAGAAACCTTTAACTTATCAAAAATATTTCAGAGTTGTTAAATACAAAAGTATCACATGATTTATAATTATAACACTGATCCTAAGCGTTACAGTCGCAATTGTCTAAATCTAAGTTCTTGTAAGAAATTTTTGGAGTTATTTTTTTAATTAATATAGGAAGGTGTCTTCCATGAGTAGTTTAAGTGACAAAATGTGTGAATATACAGATGAGAAGAGTAAAATTTGAACCTTGTTTCCTTTTACACTTTTCTTGTGGTGAGAAATTAACTACTTCAACTAGCTCCAAAAATAAATAAGAAAAAATAGAGAATTGAAAGCCTCTCTCTTGTTACAGCGTTGAGGAATACTTCAGAGATTATTTCCCAGCAAACTTGATGGGAAACAGCTAATGGATGCTATAAGGATTGAGAATGAGGAAGCGGAAATGGATTGAATCAACCCCTACAGGAATTATATACATAATAAAATCAATGTTGCATATATAGTTAAAAATATCAATAACCGTGTGTATATATATTAATCTTTAAAATTGACTTTTAAAAAAAAAAATTAAATATCTGAATTAGTCTTCAATATATATACGCATGATATGAATCTTTGTTATAATTATTATTTCTTTTTTATCTAATAGAGATATAATGGACCGTGAGTTATATAAGAATAGTATTTTTTTAACATTCATTAGAAAGACAGATAATTCTCATTAATATTGGTGGATAATTATCTTAAATTTTTTTAAACCAATTACATTGAAGGGTTTGAAAGATTTTGAACCCCAACCTTTCTTGATACCCACAAAAGATTTAACTAATAAATCAAATCTCACAAAATATATGGAATGTGAATATTTAAATTTGAAAACTTTACAATTTTTATAAGTGGGGATAGGGGTGCACAAAAATCAACCAAACCGGCTAAATCAAATGGATGCAAATTAATTCAAACTGAAAATTATAATTTAAAGTGGTTAATAGTTGGTTATTGTTTGAATTTTTTAAAAATTTTTTTTGTTTAATTATGGTTTAGAAAAATAAAAATTCAATAAAACCAAACCGAACCGTACTAGTATTAGCAATTTGTGTTTTAAATTTTTTTGTTAAGACATTGTACTAAAATTTGATATTAATTTTTAGAATATTTTGGATTGTTAGTTTGAAATTTAAGGATTTTATTAAAAAGTAGATATTATTATTATTATTATGTTATGAATGATAAGTATATAATATGAATTTTACATTTTGTTGTATTTTTAATAGATTTTAAGAGATGTATTATTAATAATTTTAATCTTTATTTTCTTCATTTATTTTTTTTATCAAACCGATCATTCAAACTGATTAATTTCAAATATCAATGATTTGAATAATTTTTAATGACATTTAGTTTGATTAAAAGTTTTTATATTTGAAAATCAACTTTATAATTTGGTTAGAAATTTAAATTTTAAACCAACCAAACTAAATCATGAGCACCCCTAAGTGGGGATAGTGATGTCTTGATTGAAAATTTTTGTGATTGTTGATATCTATGATAATGTAATTCTTTTTTTATATAATATATTTCTTTTTATTGAAGAGGGTTGGTGTGATTTAACTGAGTCATACATAAAGAAATGGAAAGTGCGACACTTGTTCATCATGCTTGCTATATATACATCAGGCTCTCGTAAATTTGTTGAAATTTGGAGGTAAAATAAATTGAAAAATTTAAGGTTGAATAGGAAACAGTCAAATGATGAGATTCAACAATTGCTAAAATTGCCATTGACAATTACTCTACATTGATGCTATACAAACTGCTTGTTCGTACGAAAAAAAGGGTAAAATTATTAATTTAAGCTTGAATTTGATCATGCAGATTTAAACCGTAATTAGAACAAAAGGATTCAAGTTTTAACACGTATTTACTTAGAATACAAAAATATAATTTCAATAATTTGTTGCTTCAGAGAATTAAATTAATTGAAGAACAAATATGCTTTATTTAGGATGTAGGAAAATGCATCATTCAAAGATTTAAAGTGACTTGTGATGCATAGATGCAATGGTGAAAATGACTGAAGACCAAAGATTAATATAAGTTATTTTTATCAATGAAAACAAATTACGATAGTAGGTAGTTTTTTTAGAAAATAGAAACATATAAGAATATAAGAAAATGAAAAATTATAATAGTCATTTATATATGCACACGTTAAAGAAGTTCTATCTAATATCAAATGTGAATGATAACCTGAGATTAATTTAAAAGTAAATTTCAATATTTAATTTGATGAACATTAAAATTTCTTTTCCTCAATATCTAAAGAGAAAAAAAAAACAGAATTTTTCTTTTATATTGAAGATTATTTTTTATTTATGTTATACAAATATTCAAAACTTTTTAATTTTGTAGTTTTGAAAGTGAAACCTTTATAGAATTCAGGTGCGTTGAAACTTCAATTGTCAAGAGATATTAATTTTTTTTTCTTAGGAGTGAATTTTTTTAGACACCAATATGAGAATAATTCTAATTTATATTTTGTAACTGATACTGATTTCAAAATATTAATAAAAAACTAAATATAAAATATTTCATTATGATGAAATGCTTTTGCACAAAAGTTTAGAAAATTTTATCAGTGAGGAAGTAGATAAGTTGTCACTCTTTATAAGAGTATTATGAGGTATAAGATTCACATCTTGCAGTCATTAATTTGTAAAATTTATTTCCATCTAATTTAAAAGGAAAAAATTATGCTTTATTATACAATTAATTAATATTTAAATCATATCAACTCTAAAAAAAATTTTACATCAGTGAGCGAGCCTTTGGGTTAAGAAACAAAGATATTAAGCGGATTCACACCTTCAACCATCCAAGAAATCCATGTTCAAACACAATTTTGGAAAGAGAGTTTATTTCTGCAATAATTGTCAGCAAAAATGGTCTATGCAAGTTGAATTGTCTTTGGTCCACGCATGACGTTGATGGCCATGAAAATGAGAGATCCAGTGATAAGAAAGACAAAAAAATTCATCCTATAAAGACCACATGTACTTAAAAGCTTAAGCATACCACTAACAGCAACAAATTTGTATATTCTTTGAAACCTTGTGTTGATAAATGGCTCAGGTCAGTGCATCAAAGCTTGGCAGCTCTCTCCCTGTTCCTAGCGTTCAGGAACTAGCAAAGGAGTCACTGACCAAAGTCCCTTTGAAATATGTGCGTCCCGATCTCGAGCCTCCACTCCCATCCAACAGTGCTACTTTACTTCAGGTTCCAGTGATTGATATGCAAAAGTTGCTCTCTGAAGAGTCGATGGACTTAGAATTGAACAATTTTGACAAGGCTTGTAAAGAATGGGGTTTTTTCCAGGTATATATGTACATACACATAGACTCATGGTCTTGGAACCATTTGTGTTCGTAGTTTTCCTTTAGTTATAATCTATGATGCACGGAAACTTCTCCTAGTAGACATTTTTACATTTTTGAAATGTTGTCATATGGAAAATTTTAGAAAATTTCTCGGAAACGTTTTAGAGCCGTTTCTGCAAATATAAAAAATTAGGAAACATATTTCTTAGTTGAAAATACGTTTTCAACGTGAAAAATATATTTATTTAGTATTTTTCTAAATAAAAAAGGAAACATATTAAAAAATAATTTTAGATTTTACTTAACTAAACAAAATAATTTCTATAATTATACTATTAATTGATAGAATGAATAAATTTTTTATTATTTATATATATAATTTATATCTATATATATTCATATATTTTTAATATTTACACGTTTCCCCACATTTCAGTTTCTTATACTTTTAAAAAATGTCATTTCGCTGTATCTATTTCCATATTTTCCATTTTCATTTACGTGCAACATAGGTTATAATTTCAACTTTTATGAAAATTATGAATATGTGTTGTATATACGTAGTTGATTAATCATGGAGCGAGGCAACCGGTGGTGGAGGAAATGAAGAAAGAGATTCAAAAACTCTTCAACCTACCAATGCAGGAGAAGAAGAAGCTATGGCAAGAACCAGGACAAATGGAGGGCTTTGGCCAACACTTTGTTGTGTCTGAAGATCAGAAGCTGGATTGGGCAGACCTTTTCTACATGATAACACTTCCAATGCAAATGAGGAAGCCCCACA
>CATIWK010352318.1:0-12754 GCA_949634005.1 Mallotus japonicus
GCATTGATATCACAACTACCTAATTACAAATGAATGCATTTATTTATTCACACGAACCCTTTAGTCATAATTACCGTGCACTAAAATTCCTTCATTAGAAGATCCCGATATAGCCTAGAGTTAAGGTTTAGTCAAACTCTAATAGCTTTATCGTATGACCTCATCTTAAGTTTCAATTCTTGATAAAACATAACAAATACTAGAAACACCTTTCTAGCATTGAAACTCTTTCAGTGTGTGTCATGTTTGTCCTGGCCAGGAACTTAATCATCAAGAATGAACTTAGATAGCATAGGATCTTATCCTGGTCCACTCTAAGCAATGAATCCCATATTGGCTGAACACTTATCCTTACACTTAACCAACTAGGGCCACCACACGCTATATACCCGTGTGTGATTAACACAAGTATGTAAGCAGTAATAAATCCTAGCCACTTAAATGTGGATGACCGTGTCACTCAGGACAAAGGACTATATGCACCATTATGACCTAGATTATAATCGTTGACTATAAGTGAATATCCTCGCGATTACAAATCTAACGTCATGTTCGATCCACCCATCACATGAGTATCCACATGTTTATTCTGATATCTCATATCAAGTAGCATGAGACTCACTACCTCCCACTATTAGTATCATATACTAATCAAGGAAAATAGAAAGAGGTGATAGTCAAATTAATATTACCCAAATATTAATTTGTCGACTACGAACATTTATAGCATATGTACTAAATGAATCTGTAGCTCATATT
The DNA here is from genome assembly GCA_949634005.1 of Mallotus japonicus. Taxonomy (NCBI): domain Eukaryota; kingdom Viridiplantae; phylum Streptophyta; class Magnoliopsida; order Malpighiales; family Euphorbiaceae; genus Mallotus; species Mallotus japonicus. The sequence goes on from CATIWK010352318.1 coordinate 760, forward strand.
GTCAACTCTTGATAATAGATTCATTTAACATTATGCTAATGGGTGAATATTCAATTAAATAAACATAAAAGAATATTCTTTATTGCCATTTGGGATTATTACAATGTCAAAATATGTGATTGGCCTCTAGGGTATACCACAAATGCTAACATTATGGTGATAAGAAGTTTGTGAATAAGATATGTAGAAGGAGAAGGAAATTCAGGTTGGGTCCGGGAGTGTTTGCATTCATTTTGCTTTTTTCCACCATTTTTGCATCTTTTTCTCCATTTTTGTAAAAATGGAGAAAAAGATGTAAAGTTAGCATTATTATTATTATTATTGCATCATTTTAATTTATCATAATTTCTATAGTATTTTTATTTATTTTTGTTTTTTCTGTATTTTTTCTCCTTTTTATTATATTTTCATCAATTTTTGTATTATTTATGCTTTCATGGTAAAAATGGCCTTTTTATCATAAATTCTCCATTTTTATGGTGAAAATGTTATATTTACCATTTCAATATTTTCATTTCTGTATTTTTATTTTATTTGCATATTTATTTCTGTATTTTTATTATTTTTTTGGTATTTTTGCAATTTTTATTGCACTATGCCTTTTGTAGTAAATTTGGCCATTTTATCATAAAGTTCATATTTTTATGGTAAAAATGTCATCTTTATTATTTATAATATTTTTTCTATGTCATATCTACTTATTTATTTAATTATTCCATTACTTTATTTATTTTATTGCCTTTTTGCAATTTTTGTTACATTTATGCTTTTAATAGTAAATTTGGTATTTTTATGATAAAAATATCATCTTTATTATTTTTATATATTTGTTGCTGTTATCTTTATTTATTTATGCATTATTTCAGCCCTTTTATTATTTTTATGCCTTTTTTTCTATTTTTATTGTATTTATGCTTTTTATGATAAATTGGTGTTTTTATCATAAAGTTTACATTTTTATGGTAAAAATATCATTTTTATCATTTAAAATTATTCATTTCTGTATTTTATTTGTTTTGTTAATATTCCAGAATTTTTATTGCTTTTATTATTTTTTCTAATTTTTATTGCATTTATGCCTTTTTATGATAAACTTGGTGTTTTTATCATAAAGTTTACATTTTATGGTGAAAATATCATCTTTATCATTTAATTTATTTATTTCTGCATTTTCATTTATTTATATTAATGTTGCTGCATTTTTATTATTTTTATTGCATTTTTGTGATTTTTATTGTCTTTATGCCTTTTAGGGGTAAAGTTATCATTTTTATCATAAAGTAGATATTTTTATGGTGGAAATGACATCCCTACCACTATTTGCTTTTAATTCTACATTTTATTATTTTTGTCATATTAATTATATTTGTGTTATTTTTATTGCTTTCCTTGATGAATTTATTATTCTTATCATAAAATCCTCATTTTTATGGTGCAAATAATATTTTTATGATCCTTTTTATTATTCCATTTGCATTATTATTATTTTTATTGTATATCCATTGTCTTTATTGCTCTCCTTGATAAATTTATTATTTTCATCATAAAGTTGATATTTTTATGGTGGGAATAATATCTTTATCACTTTAACCATTTTATTTGTTCTTTTCCACTTTTATTTCTTTATATTTGCAACATCATGAAATTCTTACCTTTTAAATAATAAAAATGATGACTTCACACTAGAGTACCCAAATTCCAAAACCTTGCATCATGCATACATTTGTATCCTTGTTTGCTTATGTGTTTAATTATTCCTTCATTTATTATTACAATTGTGAATGAATGAATATATTAAATTATCCTATATGTGATGTGTGCTTGCATGTGTATGAAAGCGAACCTTTGTTTTGTAGGTATTAGAATAGGATTTTTTTTATTTATTTTAATGTAATTAATAGAATAGGCTTTTCCAAGGCAATGTAATCCTTAATCCCAATTCCCCTTTTATTTTTATTTTTCGATGTATTTATTAGAATAGACTTTTTCTTGGGTTGTAATCCTTAATCCCTTTCCCCATTTTTATTTTGCTTATTTGCTTGCTTATTTTCATTATTTCTTGCATGCTTGTGTGTTACATGCTTACTTGCCTATATGATTACTTGCTTGATTGGTGGATGCTTGCTTATTTATTTATCATGTGGTGAATGCTCATTAATACAACTATCCCGCGCTTTATTTCCAATTTAAACTTACCAATGCTTGAGTGTGGTAAAAACGCATCATAAAATCAAAATTAGGTGGAGTAGTGAATAAATAAGCAACATGTATAATAAGAAATAGGATAAGTAATTCCTACCCCCCGAACCTGGATTCTCTGGTTATAGAAGTGACTTTTCACTTCTTCCTGATTCAAGTTGAGTGGCGACTCCAAATCTATGTGGCCTATTCAAGCAGACCCTCGAAACAAACAATAATAAATGAAAATCCAGTAGATGGTTGCCATTTAGCCTGTGTGCCCCGATGCTATAAATGCAAACCGATCCTCATGGTCGTGACCCAACGATGATCACAATGGTTAAAATATAATTTCATAAGACAATAAAAAATATTTCAATCAGATCGTGGTAAAAAGTTTTATGTCTCAAACCTTGTTAAATTCTTTAATGACGAAGGCATTTCCACTCAACAATCATGTCTTAGGACTCCCGAACAAAATGGGATGGTAGAACGGAAAAATCATCATATTGTGGAAATTGCTCAAACTCTTTTACTTAAGTCTTGTATTCCATTACAATTTTGCGTTGAAACTATTCATATAATTGTCCATCTTATATACAAACATACCACTCCTGTGCTTGGAAATAAATCTTTTTCCTTTATTCTTTATCATAAATCACCAAATTATAAGCATCTTCGTATTTTTGGTTGTGTTTGTTTTGTGTTACTCCCATCCCATGAATGACATAAATTGTCGATAAAGGCTACCAAATGTGTTTTTAGTGGTTATAGTGATAAACAAAAAGGTTATATATATTATGATCCTCAACATAATCGAATACAGGTACCTCGCAATGTCATTTTTTTGAAAATTTATATTTTTATGCTTCACCTTCAAATAAATCAAATCCAAGTTCTTCCATTTTTATGTTGTACAATGTTTTAGATCCTTCTGTTTCGAGTCCATCTAATGATGCTCCTATTACGCCTATTACGCCACTTCCTGATCACGAGTTTGAAGGTTCTGTCATTGTTATCCTCAGTGATGCACCACCACCCAGTTTGCCTCCTTTGAAACGATATACTCATGTTAATTTTGGTAAACTACTTAATCACTTAACTCTTTTTACTAACCTAAATTCTGTAAAGATTCCTTCTTCCTATAAATAGGCTATAGAACATGCATGTTGGAATTAATTTTTGGATGAGGCACTTGAGGCATTAACTGAGAATCATACTTAGGATTTAGTCTCACGGACATCTAATACTTTTGCATAGGAAGCAAATGGGTGTATATGATTAAGGTCAAGCTTGATGGTACTTTAGATCGTACAAGGCCCATTTGGTACCTCAATGCTACAAGCAGGAATATGGGATTGATTATGAAGAAACATTTGCTCCAGTTACTAAGATGACCATTGTTCGAACTCTTCTTACTATTATGTTATGTAAATAGTGGCCATTATATCAATTAGATGTCAAAAATGCTTTCCTTCATGGTCATTTAAAGGAAACTATTTATATGGAATGCCCTCTGGTTATTCTCTTAGTGATTCTAATACAGTTTGCAAGCTTAACATATCTCTTTATGGCTTGAAACAGGCACTTCGAGCATGGTTTGAAAAATTTCACTCCACTATTTGTTCGGCTAATCTTCAGTAAAGTTCTAATGATCATTCTTTTTTTACTCATCGTTCCTTTAATGGCATTGTTATCTTGCTTATTTTTGTGGATGTTATGGTTATCACAAGCAATGATCAATAGGGAATTTTTGAGTTTAAAAGGTTTCTTCATGATTCCTTTCATATGAAAGATCTTGGCACTCTCACTTATTTTTTAGGTTTGGAATTGTCATACTGCTCTCAAGGTCTTCTTCTCACACAGTGTGAGTACATTGAGGATTTTCTCAAGTTAGCCAATTTGACTGATAATAAAATTTATTCAACTCCTGTGGAGCAAAACTTAAAATTGAAATATGATGATGGTGCACTTATTTCTGATCCTACTTTTTATCAGTTCTTGGTGGGAAGTCTTATTTATCTTACCATCACACGTCCTCATATCTCCTTTGTTGTTCAGGTTGTCAATCAGTTTATTTCTTAGCCTTGGTGTCATTATCTCATAGTACTTCATTAACTCATTCGATATTATAAGGGCACTTATGACCGAGGACTCTATTTCCATTATTGTACTCCTCTCATTCTAAAAGCATATTTTGATTCAAAATATACAGGGTGTGTGAACATCCATCGTTCAATTACAAGTTGGTGTGTTTTTCTAAGTACTTCTCCTACCTTATGGAAGTGTAAGAAGCATAAATGGGTATCAAAATCTTCAACTAAGGATGAATATCAGTCTATGTTCTCTGTTATTTCTAAACTTGTTTGGCTTCAATGCCTTCTTATGGATCTTGATGTTGCTTATGTTGAATCTATTCCTCTTTTTGGTGCAAATACTAGTGCTATTAGCATTGCTACTAATCCAGTCCATCATGAGTGAATCAAACACATTGATATTGACTGCCACTACATTCGAGAATCGGTCCATGATAAAGTTCTTCATCTTGAATATTTTGCGAGCAAATTGATGCTTATTGACAACTACCATCAATTTGAGAGGGAGGGGCCGGGGGGTGGTGGGGGTTATGTCAAAAGGAGAAGATCTTGCCATTTGAAACTATATCATTTTGTTAAATATCTTATTAAATAAGTATAAGATCCATATATAAATATTTTATAAAATTTTTATATATGTACTATATTTTATGTATTGATTATAACTAATAGGTATAAGTTTTTAGAATTAAGTAATTACATAAGTTATCAATTAGTGAAGCTCATAAGAGAAATAATTTTTTTGAAAAAAAAAATTTGTATGTATATTATATATGAAATAATATTTTTATAAATATATTTTTATTTTACAAGTTTAGATAAAAGTATTTATATTATTTTAGACATCTATTACATATGAAAAATTAGATTGAAAAAAATAAACTCCTATTTTAAGCTAAATATGTATTTTGAATTTTAATACAAATAATAAATAAAATAATTCAATTCATTATTTTAAGTCATAATTTTTCTATTAATATCAGTATTTAATTTACATAATTGTATATTGTAATTATTTTCAAATTATAATGATAAGAATATTTTTAACTTTGTAATAATCACATATTTTAATTCAAAATAAAATTTTTTTACATGTATATTTTTGTAAATAATTTTTATTGATCATTTAGTTGTTTTTTTCTATTTTATAATTTAAAATGTAAAGCTTCATAAATATAAAATGGTCCTCAAATACTATTAATTTTATTTTTTTTACTTATAATTATAATATAATTATTAGATTATGAATAATTTAATATGAGATATTATTAGTTTTATACAAGTAAATGAGAAAATAGATGATCAATAAATAATTATTGCGTAGAATGATGGATGAAAAAAGCAATTTATTCGATTCACATTATCTATAACTTTATGAATATTAAAATATTTTAGAATTTATGAGACATTAATTGTTATTCTAAATAAAAATATTCATTAATGAAAAATTATAAAATAATATGATTCTTAGTATTTTTTAGATTATGAAGTTAGATGAGGTAGAAAACATAAGCTTAAAAGTATTTTTGTTTATAATAATTAATTTGAATTTTAAGATTATAAATATAATTTTTTCTATATTCACTTATTTTAATCTAAGTTCAAGCATATTTTGTTTATATCTATATAGTTGAATAATATTAATTTAAAATTAAAATAAAATTTATATTTGTATAATTAATTTTTTATTATTTAATTATTATTTTATAAATTCATGATTTATTATATAGAATTCATAATGTGGTGTAAATTTATTATTTTCATGATTTGAATTCTTTTAGTTTTATAAAAATAAAAATATTTTAATTTTAGTGTAAACTATTTTAGTTTTTACTTTAAAATAAAATATTAATTTTTAGTTTTTACTTTAAAATAAAATATTTATTTATAAAAAATTATAGAAATAAAATTTATTATTTTTGTTAGATTATGAACTCAATTGAGATAAAAAGTATGAATTTAAATATTTTTTTCTTTACAATAATTTATTTATTTATTTGAATTTTAGATATAAATTTAGGAATTAAAATAAAATTTATCTATAAAAAAGGGATAAATACTGTTACCCTCGGAGGTTAGACCCTAATTACTATTCTGTCCCCCTTTTTCAAAATTTAATTGATACCCCCCTCCAATTTGTATTCCGTTATCAAAAAGGCCCTTTTGTCACTTTTTCTCCCATTTTACCGTTAGTAGTGAGTAAAATGACTCTTTTGTACATGTTTACTTAAATCCAAAAAAAAAAAATGAAAGATACGAAAAAAAAAAAAGCTTTCCCTCTCTTTTTGTCTCTGCTTCGTCAATGTTGGTAGATAGGGTTTAGTGCGATTTTGCATGTGGTCCATTGACAGATAAAGTGGTTCTATAGAGACTTGAACAACGATTATTAATGGAAAAAATGTATGTTATTCATCTTGGCTTTCTCTTAAATTTGATTATTTTATAAACAATATAAAAATTTAAGATTAATAAAAAATAGATTTACAAATCTTTTATTCACTATCGTAAGTGAAAAGGGGTTTTGTGGTGGATTTGAGCAAAATTGAAGGAAATTTTATTCAACTTTTTATTGAACTTTTAAATTTTAGTACTGATTTTGTATTCAATTATTTTATTTAACAGTTGGAATTTGCTAAGATTTATAACTTGGTTGTTGAGTTCAATGAACTCCAAAAGCCAATCAACAATGTTTACGCCGATAAGTATTTGTACTTCACGTTTCTTTAAGACTGTTATTTCATATTTAACATTCTATGTGATAATTTGGATGCCATTGTTGCTAATGGAATGCACTTAAGAGGAGATGAAGATGTAATGTTGATGTTTCATAAATATAAGAAAAATCCAAATATTTTGATATATATGTATGAAAGGTGGGAGGTGGTGTCTATTGTCAAATGTAAAAGAATAGATGCTAATAATGAAGAATGTAATATGTTTGAGGGGAATATCAGTAAAAAAGGAAAAGAACCAGAAGTGGTCTTTAATGATGATGTTCTGCTTTCATTATTAGGATTCGTAAACACTGAGATGTTCAATGAAGGGGTTAAAGTAGGTGAAGGACTTGAGATGCCAAAGCCTTCAGAGGTCTTTAATGTAGAAGAGGAAGAAGAAATGGCCAAATTGAATGGAGAACAAGGTGTTGAAGTTGAAGCAGTAGACTTGAACCATGCTGAGAATGAAGACGTTACAGGTAGTGAGGTTTTTAAAGAAATAGCTCAAGGAGATGGTAATAGGAGTATATATGTGTGTGTGTGTATATATATATATATATGTAGGTTAGATAAATCTTATCAGGTACAGCAACTGAAACTGAATCTGAGGAAGAGCAAACTTCAAGGAGAGTGAAAAGAAAAAAAGGGTAGGGCAAATTTTGATTTATTTAGAAGGATGGAAGCTATCCCTTACACTCCTACACATAATGGTGAGATAGTTCTTAAAAAAGGTCATTTCTTTGACAATGTGACTGCCTATAGGGAAGTCTTATGAGATTATGCTGTGAAAGGAGGATATGTGGTAAATTGGATAAAAAATGAGAGCAATAGAGTGACTGTTTCATGTAAAGATGAAGGATGTAAATGGAGATTACATGCTTCTATTTTAGCTGACTAATGCACATTTATGGGGAAGACAGTTGGTGAGGAGCATAGTTGTATCAGACCTGCATATAATATAATCCCAAATGCTAACACTAAATGGATAGCAAGGTAGCTAAAGGACTCATTAATGGCTGACAGTAGTATGAGTTATAATCTGATGCAAAAATAATTAACAGAAAAATTGGATATTGATCCTCTAAGACTATAATTGTGTAGAGCAAGGTTCAAGTAAAGGAGTCAATTGAAGGTTCCTATAGTGAGTCTTTCAAATTTTTGAAAATGTACATGAAAAATCTTAGAAAAGTGAATCCCAGCACTGTGGTTAAATTTGAACATTATGAAAGACAAAATTTGGATGAAACACCTAATTTCAAAAGAGTCTTTCTCTGTTTTGAAGCAATGAAAAATGGCTTCATTGAAGGTTGTCGGCCATTCATTGGACTTGATGGATGCTTTCTAAAAGGTCCATTTGGTGGGTGTACTTTGGCAGCAGTTGCTTTAGATGGGAATAAAGGTGTATTTCCTCTAGCTTTGGCAGTAATTGAAGCAGAATGTAAGGACAATTGGCTATTTTTCCTTGATTGTTTAAAAGGTTGCATTGGAGGAGTGTAGACACCTAATTTCGGGATAGCTGAGTATTAATGCGATGGAGAACTCCGATGATGAGAAAATTATAAATAAGTCTAGTTAGAAAATTATAAATAACTGTGATGGAGAATATTTTAGTTCAAAATCTTGAAAAGGCTTGATTGTGTTTCTAAAGTGTTTTAAAGGACTCAATTAAAAAGTTTTGGTTTTTATAAGGCCCTTTTTGTAATTAGATGTTTAAAAAAAATTTGAAAATCGGAAGAATGGATTTCTGATTGAAAATCCAGAATTTTGATTGGAATTCTAGATTGCCGATCGGCAATCCAGACTTCAGCGAGGAATTTAAATGAGTTTTTTCGTTTTTTTCAGTGTTTTAACGTAAATAAAACTCATTTATCTCAACTCTGATTGGTTCAGTGATGAGATAATGACTATTTTAGGTGATGATTAAGCAATTAACTCCTAGTTAATTGCTGAAGTTATTAGAGGAAGAGTCCCTCACAAGAGGAACTCGATCTCTTGAGGCAGCAAAGTCATTTTGTGACTCTGCTTAGGTTTTTTTTTATTTCCCTGTATAAACTAAGTTTGAGTTCTGAAGGAAGGGATCGGGGGGGATCCGATTCGGAGATAAAAAACTCAGGTTTTCTCTGCAAATAATTCACTCACACCAGAAGCAAAAAAACAAAAAACAAGTTTTCTTCTTTCTTTAAAAAAGCCTTCTGCAAAAGACTCAAGCACACACAGACACAGGGACTTGAAGTTTTTACTGGTTTTAGAAACAGAATTGCCTTCGGGAGAGTAGAAGTCAAAAATCCAGGCTTATTCCATACAACAAATGGTGCAAATCACCTACTCTGAGGAGCATATCAACTCTGTATCAATCACTCAGCATTTTTCTTTCTTTCTTTTCTTCTTTCGTTTTATTTTATTTTTATTTAATTTATGTTTTCCTTTTAATTAATTTCCTTTTTTTGTTCATATACTAATTAATCTTCTTTTATTTGTTTTTTTTTCATATATTTGATGGAGGGGGTGACTTAAGTCCACAAATCAAGAATCCCAAGAAATTATGGATATGAATTCCATGATTAATTAGTTTTAGGTTTTTTTTTGCTTTTATTTTCTTATTTTATATTTATTGTTTTGTATTTATTTTTATTGTGATGTTTGTTTAGATCTTTGTAATAGCCCCAATAGTGGGATAATTAATGAAATTATATATGTGGATGTTTGTTTAATTAATTAGTAAATTAGGTTTATTTGGTAAATCTTAATAAAATAAATGGTGGTTTTAGATTAATTTAGGTTGCATGTTAAATAAACTAGGGTTTAGAAATCACTTCATGCATGTTTTAATGGATTTATTATTTTATTTTTATTTTTATTGTTTTGATTATTATTTTTATGATTATTCACTGTTTTGTTATGTTTTTAGTTATTTTGCTTTATTTGCTTTTATGATTTGCATGTTTATTTGTTTTCTTTTGTTTTTAGGGTTTAGGTTAATAACTAGACTCACTTTTAATTAATTAGGTTTAGGATTAATTAATAAAATTGATTTTAGGTTCATAATTGATTAGATTTTAGGCTAAAAGCATTTAGGCTCACCTAATTAATTTAGGCATAGGCCCATTTTTTAGTTAACAAAATTAATTTGGACCTAGCTCATTAATTAAAGCCTTTTCATAATTTATAGATCTAGCTCATTTTTAGAATTAAAACATGTAGAATTAGGCCCACTAATTTAAGCTTTCATAACATGTAAACTTAGCTCATTTTAATTAAAATATGTAGATTAGACTAACTTAGGGCTTATATGCTTTGAATGTATGCATTTCTTATATGCTTTTTCATGATTAGTTGCCTTTGGGATATAGATGTTTAAATTGGGTTTATATAAAATTGCATGTAAATAGAGGATGAAATAGTGATTAATAAGATAATTCTAAATGAACACAAGACTAGAGAAGTTGGTATTCCGTATCCAGAATTCCTGGTTGTGGTACAACTTGTTTAGAGAATCGAGTTTACCACCACTCATCAATTTGTCCAGTTATTACCCTGGGTGGTGACTCCGCATCTCCACGCCATGTCTTTATGACAATGGTAGTGTGTTCTCTAGAGCCTTGAGCTCAAACAGTGTCACGGTTTCAAGAAACTTGGACGCGTGCTAAACCCCGCCGTCTACAGTGGCGACTCCACTAGGGATAAGAGATACTGATTCTACTTGTGTTCTTTAGAATTAATTTATTAATTATTATTTTATTCTTGCATTCATTCTTGTATATGTCCTTACTAACCAATGGCGTTGGTCTATAGTCCCTTGATTCCACTAGCTTCCTAGGATTGCAAATTGGCTAACCATCATTCTTAGCCTTAACTCGATCCAAGAAAGATTACCGGGTTCATCTGACCAGAGTCTGTCACCCAAGTCTTAAAGGGGGGTAGTCTTCTCTCGAGTTGGGAAAGGATGCCGGGCACCTCTGACCTTGGCCTGTAACTCAAGTCTTAAAGGAGGGCATCTTGCTAAGGGAACTTTGACCTTTTTCACTTGACTCAGCTTATATAGTGGCTTAGTAACTTCCCCTAGGATTTACCAAAATTGCTTGTGAATGTTGCCATGAGGTATTTCTATTTATAAAGGCCCAAGCCCATACTTTAGAAGCCCAGCAGGACTAATAAAGATTGGGCTAAGCTTTTATATTTAGAAATACTGCTTCTATGCTTTTATGGCTTTGAGAGATTTGGCATGCCCGTCGGTACTTGATATCCCCTGTTGATATTAAGGCCAAGACCAAAAATCCTAGGAAAAGAGACTCACCATTGAACACGTGTGTGGGAGAAATAAGGTTGGAAGGATGTATATTGTACCTTTAATTTGTTACTTGCTATTTGCTACTCGTTGCATAGCACGTGCATCATGCATACATGCATACATGTAGTTTATGCATCATACTAATACTTTGTTTTTAGCCATCATAGATTGATCCGGGTCTTCCTGTGTTTGGGGACAGAAAGGTGGCAGACTAGTGAGAACAGAGTCAAGTCCGCAGACAATTGCAAAAGAGATCCTTAAAAGACTGGAAAGGAGTCCTATTAACCCGCTCTACCTAGAAGCGCCACCAACACCAACACCAACACCGACTCCAATTGAGCAAACAGAAGAGATGGAACATCAACAGGGAGGAAACTGGACCTTGGAAAACATTAAGGGAGCTCTGATGGATGACATAAAAATAATGATGCAAAATGAACTGAGAGAAGCATTAGCTGGGCTAGTACCACCACCTGCAGCTGCACTAGCTCCTGCTGCTGCTATGCCACCTACTGCTGCTGATCCACATATTGTGGATGCACCACTTGACAATGCTGGGGGGCAACCATTGAATGTTGCTAGGAATATGCCAAATGTTGAAGTGAAATTGGAGGATGTTGAGAACTACATGATTGAGAAAGCAAAAAGGGAATCATTTGAGCAAGTTCAAGAGTTGGAATCTAAGCAGATGAAAGCATTGACTCAGAAGATGTCCAAAA